>JAGWCC010000340.1:0-237500 GCA_022651775.1 Drusus annulatus | reverse complement strand
ATTTACCATTAAAAAGACCACACATTGTGCATTCTCGTATCAGGTAAACATTATATTAAGTTATTGTGTTTTTCCCCGATACGGAGTTTAATCGTTCCATCTGAAATTTTAAAACTCATTTTCAATGAAATTGTGAAGAATATTAACTCCAAATTTTAAATAGATTTCGATGAATCTTGGTAAATATTTTAGCAAATAAAGTGATTTGTTAAATTCCAGATATGAAACCGAGAACCACATCAGCCGTGATGAGGTCGGAGAGGTGAAGATAGTGAAGAACGAGGAAGGCAAGGAAGAACCCGTTGTCGTCGTGAAGGGATCCTACTCGTACAAGGACCCCGAAGGCAACCCCATCTCCGTGGTATTCTACGCCGACGAGACTGGCTTCCACCCCGAGGGCGCTCATCTGCCCGCTGCCCCCGTGGTCTAATCATTTAGATTAAAAGACACCCCCTGCAAACCTGCAAACCTGCTCCCCGGATATCGACTCGGCATTCAAATTGAAATTTGTTACCATTGATGTTGTTGAAAACTGATATTTTCTTGGAATATACGAGTATGTAGTTTCTTCACAATGTAAAAAAAACCCAAAAAAGAAAGCATAATAAAAAAATGATTTTGCACAGAATGTTGATTATTGTTATTTATTTAATTTTTAACCCGTTGAATGAAGTTTTTTCATTTAACTCCTCGCATGCAAATATGAAAATCGGTGTACATTAGCATAATATTATGTTTTGACATTCGTGATATAATGACTCTTCTCGGTGTATTCATTGCAATAGTTAGCCGGACCTAAAATCAAATAATAAAGAAATCCAATGAAAAATATTGTTGAAATTAAAATCAATTTTGAAGCTTTAATGCTTATTTATTATTAAATATTTAAATAATATTAATAATCTAAAGCTCAAATATAAAACAGAAAAATTCCGAAAGATGGCAGTCTAAAATCAATAGAAGTATGAGATCCTTTAAAAATGCCGCTTTCCAATGAGGTCTTGATAGCTTAACGGGACAAAATAGATTTTTCAGTTTTTTTTAATGTTTTTTGCTCATTTTAAAAGTTGCCTGTATCCACAACAGCACCTCAAAAAAAGTTTATCTAAAAAACACACTAGATACATATATGTTTTATACACCCAAGTTTATAAAAAATATATCTTTATACTTTATAACTCTTATAAAATAACTGTTTTATTTTAATCGTCAATTGACCTCCAAATGTTCTTCTTCTGTAGTCAGATACAAATATTAAAAAAATTGTAATAGAACATTTCTTAATCTATACCACTTTTTAAAAATTGACTCATTAATGATAAATGTATATTTTTTAAAACACGTTACGCGATTAACTTCGAACAAGTGTTTATGTGCTAAAAAACTGTTTATTGAATAAAAAAAATGTTATTAAATATTGCAGTATTTTAACTATTTAAATTGAAGAAAAAAAGTTACTTTATTGGTAATATGCGGTTTTTCTAAATACTAAAAACATAAAAACGATTGCGTAAGAGAATTGAATTCATAACGTTATTCATCATAAATTTGTATAGGTTGGGTAAAAATATTTAGCTATCTCTCCACATATTCTTGCTCTGAGGAGACGCACGTGTACTTTCGTAGGGTTGTTACTTAGGGAATAAATTTCAGTTTCTGGGGAAAAATATAATTATTCCTATATGCATATTATATTTTCGGTAATATCCTTTTAAACGTTTTATACCCCGGAAAGAACGAATTCAGAACGCCAAATTTGTTCTTATAATTTGTAGGAAATGTGTCAAAAGGAATAATCATAATATAATACGTGCGTGGCGCAGTAAGACGCAAAATAACATATGATATACATTCTTACATGTTTACTTCTTCGCGCGCGTTTTTTTTTTTACAGATAATATAATAATTTTGAAGGAAATATGTAACAATGATCAAAATAGGTTTATTGCAAGTACGCTGATGGAGGTTATGATCGCCCCTTCTTACATACGAGACAAAACCAAACCGAACATGGGAACGCACTTAGAGCAATAATATACAGGAGGGAGCGCTTCTGTAGTCAGTATTGATGATGAAAATTTATGTCACACGAATTCAGAGTTTAATTTGTTTTTAAATCTTCGTACCTATGTAGAAAACTGGAATGTTAATAGTTTTAAGTTAATATTTTTTTCCCTATTGAAGCTGCATATTTCTGGTCAGCAAATGAATAAAAAAATATTACTTACATTACATGAAAAATCAATCTTTGATAAATAAATAAACCACATAACTTAGGACGCCTATAATTTTATCCCGTACCAATTACGTAATAATTAATAGAAAGATTTTATATTCGTAAAAAGCATTAACTTTGTGGCTTGCCATATTTATATACTCTTAGTAGTGAATGTCATTTTAATCGAGCGTCCTTGAAGGTGGTCTACGCATCATCTGCATTCATCGCTCGTTATATATAATATACATTCTCCAGATACTTCAAAACATACATTTTTTGATCGTGTACAGAATTTATCTCCACATATGTTTCTTCCAGAAGAGATGAAGTTATTATCTAAAGATTAATTTAATATTGTCCTGATGATGGAAGGGTACTTCCGAAACCGGTAGACAAAATATTAAATAAAAAAGTGGTTAAAAACAAAGTATATATGTTCTATTTAGAAAGATTTTATTTTATATTAAAAAAAATGATAGTTATTAAATCATGATTCCTTTAATACAACGCAAGAATCCATTTCTTTCAATATTTTGCAAGAATTATATGGAATTGTCATAAAAAAGGAACCCAGAATATATTTTTGGTTTTAGGAAGCTTAAATAGTTTATTTGTAAAATCTCAAGGTTTTGTCCAAAATGTCACTAAGCATAAGACAACTTACCTACTTTTTTAAAATCTTTGAAATTATCATGAGATTATGCTTTGCTAGGGTACGAAACTCCACACTGCATCGTTTCTAATAAATACAAAATAGAATACAGTCACTAGTGTTTGCGGTTAAAGTTTTTCTTTAATTCATTCCTAAAATCACATCGGTACCACTACTGGTGAGAAACTGTAATGTGGTAAAGGCAGCGAGGAAGACTCATTTAACCCTAATCTTGGCAGTGCACCTTGTATGTTACACCAACTTTGCCATCTTAAAAAAAAACAAATATTTTATCATTTTTAGCAACTACAGTTTAGAAAATCTCTTCTTTATCGTCCTGTCAATTGCTGACACCTATGGTCAGTTTAAAACAAATGGTAACTTATTATCTCATCTTAATCTTATATTTGACAAGATAAGGGAAAATAAGTTCGAAGTTGAATAAAATAAATACGTAAGAAAGTGTAATTTTTGTAAGCTTTTATTACAATAAAGTAAAATGTGTAAATTTATACGCAGTTTTGAATTGCTTTTAAAACCGCGATTCCTAAGAATAAATTAAATAGGCGGTTATAAAGGGTATATAATTAAAACGTCATATAATTTTATGGTCATGTCGATTATGGTCGTTCCTGAAGAAGGGGTGGGAATTCCTTAGGCCACGGGGGCAACGGGGAGGTGAGCTCCCTCGGCGTGGAAGCCTGTCTCGTCAGCGAAGAATGTGACGGTGATGGGGTGGCCTTCGGGGTCCAGGTAGGAGAAAGATCCTCTGACGACGATCACCTGCTCATCCTTGCCCTCTTCGTTCTTGACCACCTTCAGCTCTCCGACCTCTTCACGGACTATCTTGTTCTCGGTTTCGTATCTGAAAGGGGAAGCGGTTAATGAAATTGACTGAAAAGTTCCATTAAGTCAGTTTATTTCTTCGTATGTAATGTGAATCGTTTTATGTAGATGTTTCTGATTCACTTTCCAACGACGGGATATAAGTTATGCATAAAACGATTAAATTACCCAAACTTGTAGGAACCTTCGGGCTGCAAATCGAAATCAGACCTGAGGATCTTGATGGGCTCAGCTGGTACTGGGCTGGATGCTGCCAGAGCACATGCCGCCAGGACGAAGAAGATTGTCTTTAAATAGAAACGAACAATGAGTTAAATAAATATACAAATCACAACAATATATGTTATACATTCAACAAATTTGAACTTTGACGATCATTGACCTGAACGCACTATGAAAAAAAATTATTGAAAAAAGGTCAACTTATGTTTGGATTGAATATTTTTATCCTTACCAATTTCATGGTGAAGGATGTATTAAGTTTTATTGGAACTGTACCAAAAATTTGTTAGTACTGATGATACGTTCATGTGACATCCACTTTTATACTAAATCTATTCAAGTTGACACTAAAAAAATGCAAAACCAGTCATTTTCGCGAACCCGTATATTTGCTGGTTCATCTTCAAATTCCACCAGTATTGGTGTTATTAATTGACTGAGCTCATATTGTATCGTATAATATGACATTATGTATTGAGGGAAACGACTTTTATTAGGTACGGGCTAAAGTTGCTCAAAATAATAATAAAATAAATTAAGTGTCATTATTTATGCATTATTTTACTATTTTTATAATACTCAGGTAAATGTTATTTGCATACCTACTACACATTGAAAACTACTCGCGACCAGTTACAAGTATATAGTTTATTATTCAGAAAAGTGTTCTGAAAATCTCGTGGTCTAGTACACACTTTCTAGTGGCTAGTAGCTTCGGTGTGCCTTTGTTCGGACTTCTCTGCGGTATTTTTATATCCGGTAACACATTAAAAAAAAGAAGTTGTAGTACAAAAACCAATGACATTGAAATGCTTAATAATATTTTATTTTACCGAATAATATATCAGTTGTCCAAATAATCGAGTTCCCATTCAGGCGTCACGGGTTCAATCCACTGCTTGCTTACTGCCAGTCTTCCGTCATTGCACAAACAACCTTTTCCGCTAATACCTAATCGTCTGCTAATATCAGAAGAAAGCTATTTTTTGTTAAATCTGAAGGGAAGTCACAGTGGCTTACTGATTATTACCGCCTACAAATCAAAACACAGCGAACAACAAACACGAATAGCAAAGGTAGAATTGAATACATTTTTAATGAATATTCTTAGATAGGTAGAAGTAATTTTTTAATGAAAATCGCTTTTACTGGCATTTTGTGGAGCATATCATACCTGCTTTTGAGAAATCCTTTTTAACTGTTACACAATATAGTAGTTATCTTTGAGAGAACGTAAAGTTGTGAACTTTCGAAATTAGGAACTGGGGTTACTTGAAATTATCAAGTAAAAAAAAAAAAAACGAATCCCTACATTCCCTACGTACCTAATAAAGTTCTCACCTACAATGTATTATGGCAGATATTATTTTATATTTCAAATGGGTGATTCAAAGAACTAAATTAATTGGCAAGTCAAGTTACATCCCGTGATTTGTCACTGGTAACCACTAGTTATCTAATAAAATGCTCAATTTTTAAAATATATTTTTTACGTGAATACCGCACAAGAGTCTCAACTGCTCCCAACCGTCTAGAGCCAGTGAGACTATGGCATCCCCAAAAGGGGTATTTTGTCAGGCTAAAGGTAGTGGAGATGGAAAGGAGATGAGGAAGGGGAAGGTTGGGAAGTACCTGGCTATTCAGATCTGGTCACCAAACACGGCTAAAGCCATTTCAAGCAACGTTTCAATTCTGAATGGTGGTCTTTCACCAGGGCGATACTAAGAGTATCTACCACTCTGGAACGTGCCGCAAATATACTATATTTTATTTTTATATCAATTAAAAGAGTTATAATACATATTAATTGAATAAAATTTATTTGCGCACGCCGGGTTCGAACCCGCGACCTCTGGATTCGTAGTCGAGCGTCTTACCACTCGACCATGCAGGCCGTCAGACTATATTTTCTAAACAATAGAAGTATAGATATAATCTATACTTCTATTGTTTTTTTATGTTTCAACTATTTTTCTCATTTTCCAAAGTCAATTGAATACGCCTTTCTCCGACATTTACTAGGGATTTACGATAGTCTGCTAATAAAATATATCCAAAGAAATGTTTTAATATAATTTATGAAAATAATTGAGAATAATGGTCCCAGAACCGAGTCTTTGAGTAATTCAGAGGAAAAAGTTGTGTTGTTTAATAAATTATTTACTTTCAGTCCTCACAATAAAAGAGCTATAATAATTAAGAAATCGGCTAACTTTTAATGCTGTCATTATCACTCCAAAGGCTGTCTAATCGTGTGAAAAAAAACATGCTCAACCGTGCTAATAGCGACATCGTGTGAGACGTGTAAGGTAGCTGCATTCTATTTTAAGTAGTTATCGGAATGCCGCCAACTTCCGAATGGTGCATTTTTAAAAACGTTATTACAACTTTTATACCAGAAACATCATCGCAAACAAAATTCAAGATCAAGTCCAGAGAAAATTGTACCGATCAATAAATGTACACTCAAGAATGGCGTTAAACGTTACTTTCTAGAATTATAATACAAGCAATACTGCAAATGATGTATTTGTAAATTTTCTAAAGGTAGTTAGAAAAATGTTTGAGGTTTTTAGTGAATACAATTTTTTAACTGTAATCTTTTAAATTCTATGAAAAACATACTAAAATAACAGTAAAAGGTGCAGTTTGAAAACCATCAAAGGTATTTTTTAACGTTTTACCTAAAATTCTAGTATGTATTTTATAAAGAATTTAACATATTACTGTATAAGAATTGTATTCACTGGAAACCTTAGACATTTTTCCAACTACCCGTATAAAATTAACAGATGAATCATTTATAGTATTGGTTGTACTAGAAAGCCAAACAATGTGTATTTTTGGGGCTGACCCTTAAAACGTAGCCCTTAAAATATATCTGGTGGTATTTGACCTTTAATCGTTCAATAAGTCAATATTATAAATGTTTTTCCATCGATTTATCGAATTTGAGTCATCCGCTCTATCCGTCTGTGAGTAAAAATATTCAACTATTTTTTTTTTTTTTTAACAAACTTATTTTAACCATGTTTCCACGGCACTAAAAGATGCTGAATAGTTATTAACCTGTTGCACTATATTATTATCGATGGTTGGGGATTTATTTCTACACATTATACTCCCTTGTAAATACGTAGGAAGGTACGAGTAGGTATATCATTATTTAATATTTAGTTTTATTTCCAGCTGTTCATCAGTTCAGTTCGAAAGAACTGGCATATAATATTATTTACTTGATTTCAAGAACCACGATATTTTTGTTTGTACCTTTGTGTAAATTTAAATCTTCGGTCTTGTTTATCTCATATATTTGATTTTTTTAAAATATCATGACAATCTTCAACATTTGTAAATTTTTGTTGATATAAGAAGTTGTCTTTTTGTATATTTTCGTTTTTACATCTCGTTTATCCATACGAGTTTTTAAACGTCATTTAAATATATAATTATAATATCATTATTTATTTCAGCAGTGTTTATGCTTATATAACGGTGGCCTAAATACATATTTTTTGTTTCTAGCTTTGTGAAGTGTATTTGAGGTGATATTTAAAATAAATGACACGATAAAAAAATGACAAATAATTGATTTTATTTATTTGAGTAGAACTCCCCTTGTGTTTTTATGGATGTTCTAAGAAAAGACACTAAGCAGCTTTTGGGGGGTACAAAGTATCATAGGTAGGTAACTTTAAAAAAATATTCGTATTTTTGTGTACTTTTTGTAATACTTTATTATGATTCTTAAACTTTTAAATAAATAATCTTGTTTTTAAACACGATTCTCAGAACACTTTTGAAAAACGCTTTCAAAGTAATTGAGTCAATGTCATTTTAATCCATGCTGAAATCTTTTATAGTCTACCCAAAGGTAGAGGATCCTTAGACGACGGGGGCAACGGGGAGGTGAGCTCCCTCGGCGTGGAAGCCTGTCTCGTCAGCGAAGAATGTGACGGTGATGGGGTTGCCTTCGGGGTCGAAGTAGGAGTAAGATCCTCTGACTACGATCACCTGCTCGTCCTTGCCTTCCTCGTTCTTGACCACCTTCAGCTCTCCGACCTCTTCACGGACTATCTTGTTCTCGGTTTCGTATCTGAAAGAGAAAGGGATCAATTAAAAAATTAAACCGATAGAAATGATTCGGCAGCTGAAGTGTGTCATTAGCCATAACGAAAAATCAGACACATATAAAATAGGCATTGTTAAAATTAGGAACATATGCTAATAAATCTGACAAACAATAAGTTGTAACTGACCAACATTTGAGTGACGCCACCAAGAATGCTATTATTATAGTGGTTGTATTATCAAATGTCCTGTATAAGTTTCAGCATCACATCTCATAATAAAGGTAGTGTTCTCAAACTCACCCGAACTTATAAGAACCTTCGGGCTGGATGTCGAAGTCAGATCTGAGGATCTTGATGGGCTCCTCTGGAACTGGGCTGGATGCAGCCAAGGCACATGCTGCCAGAATAAAGAAGATTGCCTTCAAAAGAAAAATGTTACTGATTAATTTTTGATAAAAGAAAATCGATCACCGTCCTGAATACACACGTGAAAAACTTTTTAATTTGTCTAATTAATGTTTGTTACAGTGTTTTATCCTTACCAATTTCATGGTGAAAAATGTAGTGTCTTGGTAGGAACTGTACGAAAGACTGATAAGTACTGATGGTTTGACCAAGTGACATCCACTTTTATACAAACTCTCTTCAAGTTTATTATAAAAAAGTTCAAACCAGTCGGCATGCATAGATCGGTCGGTTCTTCTTCAGATTCTACCGGTATAAGAATTACTTATTCATTAAACTTAGCTGAGTTCATACATTTAAAAATAATATGCTACTTATTTAACCTTATGATTTGCGGATAATCACAAGTGTTGGGAACATGTTTAAGATGCTATTAAAACCGATTGTTTTTCATTATTTATGCATATTATATACTATAATGCAATTAGTATGTTAACATGTATAAAAACTTTAAAGGTTTTTAAAAACATTTTCGTCTAAATCTGAATGTTTGGAAAACTGTTCCAAGTATTTTTTTTACAATAAGTAATGTTCCTTACGTTAATATCGCGAACAAAGCTTTGACTTTATACTTGAATTCATACTTAGCCGATTTTTTTTTAGAATTCCAACCTTTTGTAATTGAAAACTGAACAATGAAAATGTCGGCTTTGAAATACCAATCGAACAAAAGAGTTATCGAAAAAGCAATAAGAAATGTCACAGCAAACTACGGTTTTCTAGCCTCTTTTACCAGTATATATTTTTTTGTAGACCTAAATGGAGACGCAAGTAACTTTGAAAGCCTTGTTTAGTGAAAAGAAATGGGAGAAAAATTGAGTAGATCGGAGAAGGACTTTAACACTTTCACATCATTAACTTTACGCTGAAATGACGAGCTGAAGGAAGTGTCAGCAGTTTGTCCCGTAAGCAGCAGAATACTGTAGCGGACCAACAACTTTATCTTAGTAATTAACTACTAATTGGCATTTATATTATTACAATAATAACTAAACCTCAGTTGGATGTAAGACATTAACTAAATAACTATATTGATGTATCGTGTCTTCGTATTTAGGATAGTGAAAGTAATGAATGATTGAAGGATGAATGTAGTCATGGTATTTGAAATAGAACAAACGATAACTCCGTATAATACAGTTGTTAAATGTAAATCTTTGGAGTAAGTGAATGAGTTTAATAAAATGGGAAATATGTTCGCGAGATACAGAAAGGTTTATGAGAAGGATGAATGGAAAAAAAGTTAATGGATAACTGAATGAAGTAGTCGGCAATGAAAGTTATCAAATAAAGCGAGGTTAGCAGCCCCCGATGCGTTCAGATAGAAACCCCAATATATGGCGGTGAAGCATGGAACTGTCAGAGGAAGGACGAAAGTAGACGGAATGCAATAAGAGAGAAATCCTTGAGGCGTATGTGTGGTAAAACTGTGAAACACCGTATTGCAAATGAAGATATCCAATTTGATGTTAGTGTAATGAACAAGGTTAAGACATGCCATGATCAATCAAAGGAATCGAATACTTTTGCCGGGTGTTACGAGTAGAAATAAAATAATATAAATTATTGATCAGGTTGAGGCAACGAGTATCTGTCAAGACCGAGTCGTTTGGATTTCCGTCCTCTCTGTCTACCATTGGAGAAAAATTGTGTGATGATAAGTAAAGTAAAAATAGTGATCTAAAAACGTATTGCCAATTCGACTTATCATTAAAGTAAGTAAATTTATTCTTTGTTAACATTTTAACTACTATGATACCATAATAATATTTACTTATCATAAATGGAAAAACTTGACAGATGTCTTTTTTGAAAACCGTTTGGATAATTTATACAACATTCTTGAATTCCAGCTGAGCCACCGTTTAGTTTTGATAATTTGTCTCTGTCTTCTAACGCTTTTAGCAATTCATCAAGCGTGGCTTGATCCAATCGTACGATACTTACTAATTATTAGATTAACCCAGGCTAATCGTTAAAAGTTTGAACTACTAAAATGACACCTGTATAGTATTTTAATAGTATTTCACCGTCGTGATTGTTATTATTACGAATTATTAAATTTACTCGTGAATAGAATACTATAAATAAGAATTAGATAAAAAATTAAACCCACATTTTTATAGAAAAGACTTCAGCCTACGATAATTCATACAAAGAGCTCTTGAGTTCATTTAATCGCCAAGCGATGCCACAAAGCTGACCAAAATAGACTGAGCGAAACAGACGTAGATCATTATCATCGATGATTCCAACACATAGGTTTTTCTATGTAATCACGATATGCAGAACAAACTATTTCTAAACCTTGCCCTCGGATCAAATACCAGAGATACTTTTGGCTGTTGATATTATGAAATGTCATTTTAAACGATCATCCGCGCTGACAGCCAAGTCAAATTGATATGCGGGCATGAGATGTTCATTTCGCACCAAAAGCAAAACATGTGAAATTGTGGTTCGGAGTTATGAGATAAGTTTTGTTTTCAGTTGTTGAAAGGTAAACACGCTCTTGATATACAATAAAACACAACTTTTAAGAAGTATAATTCTTTTTGGCGTAAATGATAACTTGTTTTCAATTATTAGGTGTGTAACGTATAAACTGTAAAATATTTTCGTGGAAACCAATCACTTTGTGGTTTGACATATTTAATGAAAATGAAATAAAACCACAGATTTAATTTGAAATTTTATAACCGACCGGCTTCGCTAAGCTTTTTTCTTACTTCTCTTATTGCTCTGTTTTATTATTTTATATTGTGTTCTCCCTCTGTATGTAAGAGTATATATAATCACACACTATGTATTTTTTGTTCAGTTTAATTTCGTATCCTGATGATGCTTAGATTAAGCGAAACCTGTCGGTCATAAAAATTAAATGCCGATGACGTTACCTGGTTAAGGTTTGGAGAACTTGGTCAGCAGAGAGTCGTATGTGTGGGTGTCCGTGGCGCCAGGTGCGAACCGAAGCTTGAATCATGTATTTTGTTAATGATTTGAAATAAAAATATAATCAGATCATAATCGGGCATCCTCAGTTGGGAAAGAGAAGATCCATCCTTTGCTTTCCATCTCATCCCACGGATGAAATGGGCGGAAAAGAACTGCCAGCTTCAGATGGTGAGAACCGCTAAGAAGCAACAAACCTGGATACATTTGAAGCGAGCACATATACAAAGCTGCATATCAGAAAGCTCATTAAGAAGAAAGTTCTGCAAAACTCTTTTAGCACTTTTGGCCATTTCCCATATTCCATATTATTCCTCTGTAAGTAGCCCCCCTCCAGTTACTTTAGTATGATCTTAAAGGTCATTTTTCATTTGGTATTTGGTGATGAGCCCTTGAGGTAAATTTTCTTTTACAAAAACGGCTCTATAAAATAAGCCAATTATTCAGTTTCTCGTGACCCCAGGTATTTATGCTGATTTCCAACAAGAGTATCAATTGGCATCTTGGATTAACCAGTGGTGATTTCCACTACCTGCAGATGCAAGTGTCTCAAAAGGTAAAAATGTCCTGCCAATAACTTCACTAACTTCGTCTGGGAGTCTCTATCCACGTTTTTTTGCATATTGCTTAGTTGACTGACTCTTTTAATGCTTAAGCTCGGTATGAGCACTTTTAAATGTTTCCATTAAGTGTCAATAATATTGTTTATTTAACACATGAAAATATGCCAAAAATAAAAACGATCAGGTGTAATTTTTTATTGTATTTTTTTTCTCAGTTCTTTTTCAACATATTTATATAAAAAATTAGGATCATGCAAACTAAAACATTTTCTGAAGACCAAATTTTCCTTGAAGAGATTTCAGAAAAAGATAGCTTTCAAGCAATTTAAAGTTTGTCTATTCCCATGAGTGTAAGTTCAGGGGAAGTCATTTTTTGCAGTCATTCCAAATGTTGGAATTTTTTAGACGACGGGGGCAACCGGGAGGTGAGCTCCCTCGGCGTGGAAGCCTGTCTCGTCAGCGAAGAAGGTGACGGTGATGGGGTTGCCTTCGGGGTCGACGTAGGAGTAAGAGCCCCTGACTACGATCACCTCCTCATCCTTGCCTTCCTCGTTCTTGACCACCTTCAGCTCTCCGACCTCTTCACGGACAATCTTGTTCTCGGTTTCAAATCTACAAATAAACAATCAAAAATTAATTCATTACATTAGTCGACACTTTATAATTATTAATTTTACAATTTTTCGGTATTTTTAGAATTCCACAGCATATAATTGATAACTCACCCGAACTTGTAGGCTCCCTCGGGCTGGATGTCGAAGTCAGATCTCAGAATCTTGATGGGCTCATCTGGAACCGGGCTGGACGCAGCCAGGGCAAACGCCGCCAGGAGGAAGAAAAGTGCCTGCAAAGTAGAAACCCTTAGTATTAAAGCTATTTAAAAAAAAAGAAAAGCTCACGTATCCCAGATTCACCGATGTTATTCACTCGAGTTTATAAATTCACAGGCTGGTAGTTTTATGTTACATACAACTGACACGGAGAACCCGAAAAATGGCGAAAGATTATTACATTTTTTTCTCTGCAAAATGTTTCACTTTTTTATTTATTTAAGAATCGAATGAAATTATTCTTACGATTTTCATGTTGAGAGGTTTAGGTAGATGCTGTACTGAAGACAAATATGAACTGATAAAAAATACCATTTGACTCCTCACTTTATACATTAAGTTCATGATAAAAAAAACCAGTCAGCAATTACAAAATCAGGATGTCGATAAATATATCGCGTTAAAAGACTTTTTCTTTGAATGCGGCATTACTTTTGTTCTTCTAATTTATAAAAAATGTTATCTTCTTCTTACTCATATGTTAGTTTAAGTAGCTTGTCTGCATTTATCTAATAAAATAAAATATTAAAGTGTGTCGCGTGTAACGCTTCTCAAAATACACACAGCTTTCGAAGAATTTAAACATCCCTCTTTTAAATTAGGGTTCAACTATTTTTATGCTGCCAAAATTGGTCAGTAACATATTTCAGCTGCAATTAAACCCACCAGCTATCCATTATCAGCACTGTGATCTCGGGTTCAAGGGGGTTGTCGACGAGACATACATCAATAATTGTATTTTTAATCAATTCTGAAAAAAAAACATTTTTTAATAGAAACATATAGATTGTTTTATTACATTTCAATGTCATCGTTTTTTTTTAACTCGTCGTTAATTCACATCAAATAATGTTATTAAAAAAATATTAATAAAGGAAGTAATAGATTGATTTCGGAATCATTCTGCAGTATAGTTGCAGAAGGGAGATCTCGGGGGCGGGGTTTATTGTAAGGTTTAGGGCATATAATAAGTTTGGTGTGCCTTTTATATAAAATAATGTGTAATATTTTATGATGCATATTAGTACTTTTGGGGGTAGTTTAGTTATTGTTATTGGTTATTACCCACTCGAGGCTACTGCATGTGAACTTGACAGATATTTGTTGGTGGGACCATCAACAATAAATAATATGTTATTTTAAAGCTAGTAGAGTCCTTTAGAATATATGATTTTATCTCAATAGAGCTGTTGATAATTAACTTCTGTGTTTTAATGACCTTTTTGCTTTGTCTCCTCTATTACGTCTTTCAATATTTCGCACAAAAAATCTCAAAATTTATAGATGTATTATTGAGTTGACTATCCATCTAGCGTAGGAAGTGAGGATGAGCTAGCGAGGTGTGTATGCATACGCACGTCTTATGAAGTATTATACTTTATGAAATATTTTCCCCATATATATAGTTCCCTCAAACTATTACCATCAGGAAAAATACAGGGTTATTTCTTTAAAACATATTTGAACTTAAATAATGGTGCTTGCTTGAAGAAATAAATGTATTTAATTCATCTTTAAATGATTTTTTGATAGAATTTTGGGATTATGGAATTACATTTATGATTTTACTAGTCATACTTTTTTCCTTACTGCTGGGAAAATTCTATGATTTTTTTTTGATTTTTGAGCTTTTACTATCTTAGCGCACATTTTTTTTACTATACATCAATTAGTATTTGTCCGAACTATATATAATTCGATTTTGAGCACAATTATTATAGAAACCGTTTCAATTTCTTGCGCAAGTAAAATATTATAAATAAATACTTATTTTCGCTTCGTTGAGAACAGGTTGCGAAACCATTAGTGCACAGTTATGCAAATTTAGTTATTCGTTGTCTTTTATTTGATAAATCTTAAGACTTTGTGAACATTATAATCTGCGACATCTTTGACTTTAATTTTTCGGCTAAAAATATAATAACTTTTCAGAGCCCGGTAAGACAGTATTTTATCGATGAACTAAGGTATTTAAATGTTTTTAAAGTGAGGTTCAAGTGATGTACATACATAAGTAAATAGGTATGAATGAAAACAAATCGATACATTTTGTATAATTTTGCTAAGCCTTTATTATGAGTATTGTTTATAAATTAAATAATTTGGTTTCAAACTGTGATTCCTAAGAAAAATTTAGAAAAACGCTTTTGATACGATTCATTCGATGCCATTTTAATACATGCTGATATATTTTATGATTTATCCAAAGGTAGGGGTTCCTCAGACGACGGGGGCAACGGGGAGATGAGCTCCCTCGGCGTGGAAGCCTGTCTCGTCAGCAAAGAAGGTGACGGTGATGGGGTGGCCTTCGGGGTCGACGTAGGAGTAAGATCCCCTGACTACGATCACCTGCTCGTCCTTGCCTTCCTCGTTCTTGACCACCCTCAGCTCTCCAACCTCTTCACGGACAATCTTGTTCTCGGTTTCGTATCTGAAAGAGAAATGTTAAAAAATTAAGCCGACAGAAATGATTCGGCAGCTGAAGTGTGTCATTAGCCATAACGAAAAATTAGACACATATGAAATAGGCATTTTTAAAATAAGAAGCATATGCTAATAAATCTGACAAATAAAAAGTTTTTAGTGACTACTATGGAGTGACACCGCCCAGAATTCAATTATTACAGTGGTTGTCTTTTCATTTGTCCTGTATAAGTTAATCGATTTAAGCGGATGATTCAGCATCACATCTCAATGTGATAAAGGTAGTGTTCTCAAACTTACCCGAACTTGTAAGAACCTTCGGGCTGGATGTCGAAGTCAGATCTGAGGATCTTGATGGGCTCCTCTGGAACTGGGCTGGATGCAGCCAAGGCACATGCTGCCAGAATAAAGAAGATTGCCTTCAAAAGAAAAATGCTACTGATTAATTTTTGATAAAAGAAAATCGATCGTCGTCCTGAACACACACGTGAAAAACTTTTTATATTGTCTTGTGAATTTTTGTTATGGTATTTTATCCTTACCAATTTCATGGTGAAAAATGAAGTGTCTTGGTAGGAACTGTACGAAAGACTGATAAGTACTGATGGTTTGACCAAGTGACATCCACTTTTATACGAACTCTCTTCAAGTTTATTATAAAAAAAGTTCAAACCAGTCGGAATGCATAGATCGGCCGGTTCTTTTTCAGATTCTACCGGTATAAGAATTACTTATTCATTAAACTTAGCTGAGTTCATACATTTAAAAATAATATGCTACTTATTTAACCTTATGATTTGCGGATAATCACGTTCCCAATCACAAGTGTTGGGAACGACTTTCAGATGCTATTAAAACCGATTGTTTTTAATTATTTATGCAAATTATATATTATAATGCATTAGTATGTTAACATGTATACAAACTTCAAAGGTTTTAAAAAACATTTTTGTCCAAATCTGAATGTTTGGAAAACTGTTCTAAGTATTTTTTTTACAATAATTAATGTTCTTTACCTTAATGTCGCGGACGAAGCTTTGACTTTATACTGGAATTCATACTTAACCGATTTTTTTTTCAAATTCCAACTTTTTGTAAATGAAAACTGAACAATGAAAATGTCGGCTTTGAAATACCAATCGAACAAAAAAGTTATCCAAAATCGAAAAAGCAAAAAGAAATGTCACAGCAAATTGCTGTTTCCTAGCCTGACGGCCTCCATGGTCGAGTGGTTAGACGCTTGACTACGAATCCAAAGGTCGCGGATTCAAACCCGGCATGCGCCAATAACTTTTATTTAATTGATATGTATCATAAGACATTTAATTTATATAAAAATAATAAAAACTATATTTGCGGCACGTTCCAGAGTGGTAGATACTCTAAGTATCGCCCTGGTGAAAGACCACCATTCAGAATCAAAACGTTGCTTGAAATGGCTTTAGCCGTGTTTGGTGACCAGATCTGAATAGCCAGGTACTTATCAACCTTCCTCTTTCGAATCTCCTTTCCCTCCCCACTACCTTCAGCCTCGCTACATACCTTATTTGGGGATGCCATAGTCTCACTGGCTCTGTCTCGGTTGGGAGCAGTTGAGACTCTTGTGCGGATTTCATATAAAAAAGCACCTCTTTTACCAGTAGATATTTTTTTTGTAGACAAATTAAAGATAATTATCTATAAACGCACTGTTAATTAGACTTATCATTAAAGTAAGAATTCTATGTAAAAATTTCAACTACTATAAAAGTATTTATTTATCATAAATAGAAAAACTTGACAAAAGTTTTTTTCTTTTCTCTACGGTGAGTATATAGAATATAAGATATAAACATTAAATATAAGTCGCAGAGAAAACCGTTTGGATAATTTATACAAAATTCTTGAATCCCAGTTAAGCGACCGTTTAGTTTTAATAATTTGTCTCCTCTTTTACAAAATAAATTCAATCGAAATATATTATTTACATCTTAAAAAAAACGTACTGCTAATTCTCTTTTTGTACTTTCACTATCAGTCTCATCATTATGTTTTTATTGGTTAAAGATATATTGATATTCCAAGGTTTCGAACAGCCTTAAAATATTTAAATTCTCTCTAATATGAAAAGCCGAAATTGCTTTTGCGATGATTTTTTTTAATTTAGGAAAACAAACAGTCATTTTTGATAAATAAAGTGATCACTATGTTGTAGTAACGAGTGATGTTTCCGATAATAGTGAAATAAAAATATAATCAGATAATAATCGGGCATCCTCAGTTGGGAACGAGAAGACCCGTCCTTTCCTCTCCATCTCATCCCACGGATGAAATGGGCGGAAAAGAACTGCCAGCTTCAGATGGTGAGAACCGCCAAGAAGCAACAAACCTGGATACATTTGAAGCGAGCAAATGTACAAAGCTGCATGTCAGAAAGCTCATTAAGAAGAAAGGCAGAAAGGAAAAATGTGTAACTCTATAATATATTAACATATACTCGTATAAATATATTTTTTTAATGAGTGACAAACACTTCCAGGTTACGAATAATCTGACAATATTTGGAAAACTTCTACTATATTTAAGCGGAAAATGTTGCTTTTACAATGATGAAAGACTTATCTAGTAGAGGAATTGAACCCACGACAACCGGATGTAAATCCGACGCCTTCGTCCACTCAACTATCCATAATGTTACAATAAAATATTCTGTGCCGGACATCTAACTATTAAACTATCGATATAAACTTAATGTCTAGACTACGTAGCTATGGATGTCGTATTTTGAGAACCAAGTAAACTGATTCGATGCTTTTGAGAGACTTTTCCTGGATATTTCATTCTTATCCGTTTGTTGAAACGGAGACGTTCTGCAAAACTCTTTTAGCACTCAGGTCATTTGGCTATTTTTCATGTTCCATATTATTCCTCTGAAAGTAGCCTCCCCCCAGTTACTTTAGTATGATCTTTAAGGTCATTTTTCATTTGGTATTTGGTGATGAGCCCTTGAGGTAATTTTTTTTCACTAAAACGACGCTATAAAAATCAGGAAATTATTCAGTTCCTTATAACCCCAGATATTTATGCTAATTTCCAACAAGAAAAGTTATTGGCATCTTGGATGAACCGGTGGTGATTTCCACAACCTGCAGATGCAAGGGTCTCACAAGTGTGATAATGCCCTCAGAAGGCGAAACAGCTGTCACCCGTAAAAATAATTACATCGCAGAGCTTTTAACTAAAAACTGTTTTTTTTATAAAAATTAAAATAATAATAATTATTGTTTAAAATAAAAAGTAAAAAAACCTAAGAAAAAAAAAAAAAAAAGTAACGTAGTTTTCCAAATTGCTTAGTTGACGGACTCATTTAAGGTTTAAGCCGGGTATGAGCACTTTTAAATGTTTATTTAACACATGAAAATATGCAAAAATAAAAACGACCAGGTGTAATTTTTGATTATATTATTTTTCTCAGTTCTTTTTCAACATATTTATATAAAAGTTTAGGATCATGCAAACTAAAACATTTTCTGAAGACCAAATTTTCCTCGAAGAGATTTCAGAAGAAGTTAGCTTTCAAGCAATTTAAAGTTTGTCTATTCCCATGAGTGTAAGTTCAGGGGAAGTCATTTTTTGCAGTCATTCCAAATGTTGGAATTTTTTAGACGACGGGGGCAACTGGGAGGTGAGCTCCCTCGGCGTGGAAGCCTGTCTCGTCAGCGAAGAAGGTGACGGTGATGGGGTTGCCTTCGGGGTCGACGTAGGAGTAAGAGCCCCTGACTACGATCACCTCCTCATCCTTGCCTTCCTCGTTCTTGACCACCTTCAGCTCTCCGACCTCTTCACGGACAATCTTGTTCTCGGTTTCGAATCTACAAATAAACAAACAATCAAAAATTAATTCATTACATTAGTCCACATTTTATAATTATTATTTTTCGGTATTTTTAGAATTCCACAGCATATAATTGATAACTCACCCGAACTTGTAGGCTCCCTCGGGCTGAATGTCGAAGTCAGATCTCAGGATCTTGATGGGCTCAGCTGGCACCGGGCTGGACGCAGCCAGGGCAAACGCCGCCAGGAGGAAGAAAAGTGCCTGCAAAGGAAAAACCCTTAGTATTAAAGCTATTTTTAAAAAGAAAAGCTCATGTATCCCTAATTATGTTACACACTCGAGTTTATAAATTCACAGGCTGGTAGTTTTATGTTACATATAACTGAAACGGAGAACCCGAAAAATGGTGAAAGATTATTACATTTTTTTCTCTGCAAAATGTTTCACTTTTTTATTTATTTAAGAATCGAATGAAATTATTCTTACGATTTTCATGTTGAGAGGTTTAGGTAGATGCTGTACTGAAGACAGCTATGAACTGATAAAAAATACCATTTGACTCCTCATTTTATACATTTCGTTGTCAAGTTCATGATTAAAAAAACCAGTCAGTAATTACAAAATCAGGATGGCGATAATTATATCGCGTTAAAATACTTTTTCTTTGAATGCGGCATTCATTTTGGGCATCATATATCTTTGTTTTGTTCATTTGTTCTTCTAATTTATAAAGTGTTGTCTTGCTACTGCTGATATATTAGTTTAAGTAGCTTGTCTGCATTTATCTTCGAAAAATAAAACGATGTCACGTAAAACACTTTAAAAAGCGCTAAAATGTCAAATAAGTAAAAATAATTTTGTTATTTTCAAACCATTTTATTGTAGTTTAACGGGATGATGATTTTTCGAAGAAAAATAAAAAATAAATAAAAAACTTTTCTCAAAATACAATGTAATACACAGCCTTCGAAGAATTTAAACATCCCTTTTCCAATTTTTAAAATTTTTTTAAAATTTTTATTTTATTTATTTATTTACCTTTTGTTTCTTACATTATTTTTTTTACATTACCTACCTCACTAGGCCATAAGAACATGTTCTGAGGTAAGTGACAGTGAGTACAAGTAGAATAATTTAAAAAAAATGATGATATTTGTGACACAATGTTCTAGTTTGTCATGGTGAAGAATTTCAAGTGCTATTTTAGGAGGTCTCCAATTTCCTTGCGGTCCTTACTCGTTAGCCATTTAGTAATGTTTTGATTAAAGGAATACATATTGGTGATGGCTACAGTCTGTGGTGGGAGTTTGTTGTGAGTGCAAGGCGCGATGTACATATGGTGTCTTATATATTTTTATTTATTTTTTATTAACTTTTTTGTTTTTTACATTACCTACCTCACTAGGTCATATGAACCTGTTCTGAGGTAAATTAGGGCCCTATTATTTTTAAGCGGCCAATATCGGTCAGTAACATATTTCGGCGGTAATTAAACCCACCAGCTACGGATCCATAATCAGCACTGTGATTGAAGAGAGTTGTCACCAAGCATACATCAATAATTGTATTCATAATCAATTCTGAAAAAAAAATTTTTAAAAAGAAACATATAAATGGTTTCATCACATTTCAAGGTTTTCGATTTTTTTTAAATCGTCGCATTAAAAATAATAATAACGGAAGTAATAGATGGGGCACGATCATGCTTAAAAAAATATTTATAAATATAGCCAATTTTTAATAAATATGGAGGGTTAAAAAGTGTAACGAAGTAAAAAACAAAATAGGATTAAATTCGGAATCATTCTGCAATATAGTTGCAGAAGGGAGATTTCGGGGGCGGGGTTTATTGAAGGTTTAGGGCATATAATAAGTTTGGAGTGCCTTTTTTATAAAATTATGTAATATATGGGACCATCAACAACGAATAATACGTAATTTAAAATCTGGAACAGTCCTTTAGAATAAATGATTATATCTCAAATGAGCTGTTGAGAATTTACACCTGTGTTCTTTTGACCTTTTTGCTTTGTTTCCTCTATTACGTCTTTCAATATTTCGCACAAAAATAATCTCACAATTTTTATAATACACGTATTATTGAGTTGACTATCCATCTAGCGTAGGAAGTAGGGATGAGCTATCGAGGTGTGCATGCATACGTAAGTCTTATGAGGTAATGAGTTCTATGAAATATTTTCAAAGTTTCCGAGAACTATTATCATCAGGAAAAACACAGGTTTATTCCTAAAAACATATTTGAACTTAAATAATGGGTTTTTTTTGAAGAAACAATGTAATAAATTAATCTTTAAATAAATATGGCTAATCGGCACTATACAAGACAAAATTTAGGATAGTTTGTATAAATTACATTTATGCTTTTACTAGTCATACTTTTTTCCTTACTGCTGGGAAAATTCTGTGTTTTTTTGTTGATTTTTGAGCTTTTGCTGTTTTATACTTTACACTAATTAGTATTTGTCCGAACAACCATATATAATGCAATTTTGAGCACAATTATTAATAAACCTTTTCAATTTCTTGCGAAAAGTGAAAAGTTGAAAGTACACGACAGTAGTGATGTTAACATCTAAAGTGTACTGTCACTACCAGGAACTACTTTTGGAACCAGCTACCAATATGTACGGTTCATTTCCATCGCCGGGAATAAAAAATGGGCATGTTGATTGGCAATAGATTTTCGAGTAGATCGTTTTTAACACAAGACACACCATAAAAAAACACACTTAATGTCCAGATAACTTTTATACAATTCGTAAAAAAAAACCGAGACTAAAAACTTTTTTCCATACATTTTCGATAGTCGTTGAATGCGCAATAATGTTGTCAGCACAATAAAAACCATAATCATCTCGTAATGTGGGTAATTTTTAAATGATTTAGGGAAAAAAATGAGTTATTGATATTTTAAGAAAATTTAAATAATATCTTTATTTTCATGGCGCCTCTTCGGGGATGAAATTATAAACTGACGACACAAGCAATTTACGTATTTATTCAATAATTTTATTCGCTAGCTTGGATTTAGGCCACCAGAGGTAGATATAATTTATTGCTACTTCAAAAAAGCTTTTGATAAGGTTGACCACCCTCTTCTCATAAAAAAATATGTATTATGGACATAGGAGAAACTTATTACGCTGGCTTGGCTCATTCTTAACAAAACGACATCAAGTTGTTTCCTAACAAGGGCATTCTTCTTTGTTGGAACCAGCTACTTTTGGCGTTCCACAAAGATCCATCTTAGGCCCACTGTTGTTAATAAGTTTTATCAACTATGTAACAAAATTTTAGTTTATTTATTTTATAAGCGAATTAAATCAACATAATATTTGCCGTAGCAAGAAACATACACGACGACATTCTCATTCAACGGAACTTATATAAATTTGAAATGTTGTATGTCGAAATAAAATGAATTTTAGTTATAAAAAGTGTAAACAAATAAAATTTACTAAAAACATCAACTCTATCGTGTAAAATTATCAAGTAGGTAATTATTATTTGAAACGCATGTATAGTAAGATTTGGGTATACTCTTTGACTCAAAACTTTGACAGAAATAATAAAGCATTTGTTGTCGCTGATCCGTAAATAACTTGAATAATCTGCCCCAGTCTAAAATCTGCTTTACGGCACCCATAAAGAAACCATTGAAAGTATTTAGAGGAAATTTCTGCGTGGTTTCAGTCATAAAGTGAGCGCATCTAAATAGACATGTATATATTTAAAAGCACTCTCGGACTAAGTAACGAACCCACTTTTTTCGTTTAACGACTTATTCTGTATTAGTTGGATGCGCACAAATGTTTGTGACAGGGATTCAATCAGAAGAATATGCCGATAGTGGAAATGATTGTGTTTCAGTAAAAAATCAAAAGTATTTTCATCTGTTATTAAGATTTACAGAAAACCTTGTATTTTTAATAGCGTATATCATTATTATTATTATTTTCGTTTTTGTTTTAAATTTATTTGTTGCTGCTCAAAAGTGCTGAGTCTGTAATAAAATGTTTGGAGTGCAGAAGAATTCTCCATAATTATTGTTTAATGTTGTTTGATTTTTTTTCTGAATCTGTATTGCTGTCTCATAAATAAAAAAATAATAAATAAATACCTCAAAAACTATGAATAAATTAGAATATAAATTCAATTCTTAGATCAACATCGTCAGTCGCCATCCGAAAGGTGAAGGAACAAAAGCGTAGTTTACATAATATTAGGTTTAGATATCATGTTTTCGGGGTATCTGGTCCCAAAGCTTAAAATAAACATCCGTTTGATCTTTGAGGAACAAGAAATTTAATAGTAATCGGAGCGAAATAAACAAAACAATGTAACTTACCAAAAACTTATATTTCGCACTCACTTCATCTGAATTAATGTGTCTGTTTCCACATCTTAGACTGTGATTTTTTACTAACTTGTCTACATTACAATGCTCTGAAAAATAATAATGGATTGCATTATTTAAAACTTTCTTCGTGATTATTACCTTGAATACAGACTTTAATATAATAAGTACTTAAGTAGGTGTATTTTGGTAATTTTTTTTTGGTTTTGTTGAAATCTATTAATATAAAATTTATTTATGGTACATATACGTATAGTTTCCACAAATCTACGACCTTTTGCCTTCTGTAATATAATCACACATTTTCTGCTTACATAACTAAGCAAAATTAGATATTCTTTGTGTTTTATCGGACAAATCTTAAGACTTTGTGAACATTACAATCTGCGATATCTTTGACTTTTATTTTTCGGCTAAAAATATAATAACTTTTCAGAGCCCGGTAAGACAGTATTTTGTCGATGAACTACGGGATTTCAAGGTTCTCAACGTGAGGTTCAAGTGATGTACATACGTTCAGTAAAAAGGTATATAAGAAAAAAAATCGATTCATTTTGTGTAATTTTGCTAAGCCTTTATTGTGAGTATTATTTTTAAAATAAATAATTTGGTTTCAAACTGCGATTCCTAAGAAAAATTTAGAAATACGCTTTTGATACAATTCATTCGATGCCATTTAAATACATGCTGACATATTTTATAATTAATCCAAAAGTAGAAGTTCCTCAGACGACGGGGGCAACGGGGAGGTGAGCTCCCTCGGCGTGGAAGCCTGTCTCGTCAGCGAAGAAGGTGACGGTGATGGGGTTGCCTTCGGGGTCGACGTAGGAGTAAGATCCTCTGACTACGATCACCTGCTCGTCCTTGCCTTCCTCGTTCTTGACTACCTTCAGCTCTCCGACCTCTTCACGAACAATCTTGTTCTCGGTTTCGAATCTAAAGGAGAATAAAAAACGGTCTTAACGTAACGTATATCCTTAATTTTGAAATCTGTGGCATACTGCTGCGGCAACATATTATTGTGATTTAATTTATTATTTTTTACTGCATTACAGTCAGGTTTGTCAAAAAATGCTTTATTTTTTCTTGACTTTGCTAGTAATGTACTCAATATTATGACTTCGGGATGTACAAATGGTTTCGGTTAGGTTTTAATTACTAATATTTAAATATAATGGATAACTCACCCGAACTTGTAGGCTCCCTCGGGCTGGATGTCGAAGTCAGATCTCAGGATCTTGATGGGCTCATTTGGCACCGGGCTGGACGCGGCCAGGGCAAACGCCGCCAGGAGGAAAAAAAGTGCCTGCAAAGAAAAAATATTACAATTGAGTTTCATATTTAATAAAAATGTAATTACAACACCAGAGTCCTAACCGCCCGGAGTCAATGGGACTACGACATCTTAAATTGGTGTATGTTGTCAGGCAGACGGGAGTGAGGAAGGGAAGGATATATGGAAGGAGAAAGTTAGGAAGCACCTGGCAATTCAGTTCTGGTCACTTAACACCGCAATTGCCATTTCTAGCAACGCTTAGAAATTGAAAGGTTGTTTTAAACCAGGGCGATACTTAGAGTATCTACTAGAACGTGCCGTAAAAATACGAGTACTATATGTTATTTCAATATAATATAAATAAATTAAATTTGAAAAAACACATTTTGATTATTTAAATTTTATTTGCCCACGCCAGGATTTAAACACGTGACCTCTGGACTAATAGTCATCGAGGTCGGAGGATGAAGGTCGTATAATTAAAATTACTTAAATACTGTTTTTCATTTTGAACTTATATGAGGATAAAACATTTTTTCCTTACCAACTTCATGGTGAAAGATTTAGTTATTGAGTTGATAGGAACTGTACGAAAGTCTGATAAGTACTGATGGTCTACCCATTTGACACCCACTTTTATACAGAATCTCACCAAGTTGAGTATAAAAAACCGCTAAACCAGTAATCTTCGCGGATGCGTACATCGGCGGGCCATCTTCAGATTCCTTCGGAAACATTTGTTCACAGAGCTTTGCTGAGTTCATACGTATGTACGAGTAACATATGATGTTTAAATAACTGAACCTCACATTATTACAACCCGGTTTCAGACGTTACTTAAAACTTAAGTAAATGTCATTTGTTAATTAAAAAAACAGTTGCGGTCGATTACTCTGCTAGGCTCTGTTGGCGGCTTTTCCCGCCTCGTTCTATTTTTTAAGGCTCACACGCACATTTGAAATAGTTGTAGGTGAAAATAGGCGCCATCGAGCATCTTGCCACTCGACTACTGCCTCCGTGGTCAAGTGGTTGGACGCTGGATTACGAATCTGGCGTGCGCAAATAAATTTTATGGAATAAATGAATGTCATAGCACATTTAATTTAAATTAGATAATATATTTATATATGCGGCACGTTCAAGAATGGTAGATACTTTAAGTATCGCCCTGGTGTAAGACTACAATTCAGAGTCCAAACTTTGCTTGAAATGGCTTTAGCCGTGTTTAGTGACTAGAATGTTTCGGAAGCAACCTTCCATCTTCAGGACAATATTAAAATTATTTTAATAACATTAATATTGTCCTGAAAATAAAGGGTGCTTCTGAAACCGGTCGAAGAAATATTAATTATAAAGTGGTTTAAAACAAATTTGATCTGTTTTCTTTATGAAAATGGGAAGCCACAAAGTTAATGCTTTTTACGAATAGGTAATTGCTTAAATTATTCATAAAATCCATACTGAAATTTTAGGTAAAACGTTTGAAAATGGCTGCGTTGGTTTTCAAACTGCACCTTTTACTGACACTTTAGTATGTTTTTCATAGAATTAAAGATTATGGCTTAAAATTATTATTCACTGGAAACCTTACACATTTTCCTAACTACATATCTAGGATTTAAAAAAAAACAATGTGCAGTATTGATTGTACTAGAATGCTACAAGGTGACGTTTAGCGCCATTATGGGTGTTGAGCCTTAATAGTACCTGATAAACACGGGCCAAAAATAAATATTCAAACATTCAATACATTGACATAATACGATTGTCTATTTCTGTTTTCTCATTATTGCTCGAAAGAAGTGAAATGCAGTACGGGCAATGTTGACAGCGCTACGGAGACAAGCATAGTTTTTATGTTTTTTTTTTAACTATCTATAGGCTTCATATATGGCAAATTAGGAATAGCCATTAGCCATTTGCATTAATTTGTCATTAGCTTTAAAATAATCACCTGCATAAATTTTAATGTAGGAAGTATGGAAATACTACAAAAACTTTTGTTGTGGTGTTTTTTGACCAAATAAACAATCTTTTTAGCTAATGGCGTCATTTCATAGAAAAACGACCGTCGATACATAATATTTATTTTAATAAATTTATATATGGCAATACTGGATCAGCCTTTGACAATTCAAAACCACTAAACCCTTTTTATGAATTTGACGATATTGACCCTTAAAATAGCTTTTAATGAATTATCTGAAATAATTTGATTTATTTTTACTGTTTCGGATCCAATTGACGTGTGTTAAATCCGTGATAAATATTAGGATATTACGTAAAATTTTCGACAGTCAAATCAAATTCGTATACCAGATCGGTTACCTGATTAATAAAAAAACGGTTTCAATTCGCGTGTCTTAAAATCGATCCATGTTTTTAAAAATTCCGTAGTTTTGAAAATATATTGAATGTTTTAGTAATCTCATCTATACCAAAAGAATTCTCATTCAAGTAGTCGATTTCACTTAAAATAGAAAATATGTGTGGCTTAAGGGTTTATACGACATTTTTTTAATACTAACCATTCCTGCACTTTAGATGCACGACGTTTGCACTTTGACTCAAAAGCAAACAATGCTATGCTATTGCGGTGCGTAGTTACGAGAGCAGTTTTTTCGTAATATTTTATTGCAAAGACACAGATTTTTTAATGCAAGAACAAATTGATTTAATTTTAATGATGTCTGGCATATTTGAGAAGTAATCATAAAGCGTACCTAGAATATGTTGGAAGGCTATGTGTATTGTGCAAGACAAAACTAATAAACATTTCAGGATTTTTAAAATTAAATATCGAGACATTAACTTTTTTCCCAGAAACAATTTTTTTTTTTAAGCTTAGTGGTTTTAATTAACTGTTCGCTTTTTGTGTTACGGAATGCGTTTATATAGGTGGTTTAATCGGGTGGATGGTTGTTGGGTTTACAGATCATGATCATCAATCATTATTTTAATTAGTCTTCATCGAACTTTTTTTCTTCTACTACAAATTTTCCCCAATGATGAACACTGCAAGTTTGTCCAAAATATTGGATCGAGATGGAGGAAGATATCCAACATTATGTGATTACCGCACAAGAGTACGAACTGCTTCCAACTGCCGGAGACAGTGAGATTACGGCATCCCCAATATAGACTGAATACAGTTGGGAGGGGAGAAATATGGGGAAGGGGAAAGTTTGGAAATGCTTGGCAACTAAGATCTGGTAACTAAACACGGCTATTCCCATTTCTAGCAGCGTTTAGAATTTGAAAAGTGGTCTTTAATCAGGGCGATGCAGAGATTATCTTCCACTCGGGAACGTACCGCACATATACTACATAATTTATGTTGGTTAAATGTGAAATAACACAATTAAAATTATCACATTCGTACGCTGGGATTTGAACCCGCGACCTACGGATTTGTTGCCAAAAATCTTAACCACTCGACCACGAGAGAATCTAAAATCAAACCCCGATAGGTTGTAAACATATTTTTTGTAGGTTTTGCAAAAATTATTTATTTGGAAAGCATTATTCATAGTATTTTTATGCACATAAATAATTGTGCTTTAAAACAACCATTCTTGAGAAAAAAAAAAAAGACGGTTTCAGAGCAATAATAATTAATTCGATGTATTTTGAATCACTGCTGAGGTCTTATACGAGTATAGTCGATCCCAAGGTTATTTCGCTCCCTCGGCGCGGAGGCCTGTCTGGCCAGCGGAAGGTGGCGGAGATGGGGTTGCCCCCAGGGTCGAGGTAGGAAACCTATTCTAAAAATCAATTTGTATAACACACAGATTTTTTTTCATATCCTTACCAATTTCATGGTAAAAAATGAGTGATTTGATGAGAATTAAAAAAAAAAACTAATAATTGCTTATGATTTGACCATGATATCCACTTTTATATACACTCTCTTTCAGTTTGGAATATAAAACCGCAAAACCAGTCGTTTTATTTGAAACGTTTTTCAATAAAAAAATATTTATGGTTGTGGACATTTCCAAGCAGCGGCGTTCCTTGACTTTTATTCCGATTTTTCATATCAAACATTAATTGGTCGATAGCTTTACAGCCAATTAGTTATTTTATTTAAACTTTTAATAAATTAATATCTGCAATCCCTGCTCCACGCTTTCGACGAGAGAGTCCGAACGCCATATTGCAAAGGCAAGTTCGCCGTTCTTCGCGTTCGCTTTGCACGCACCGTGGAGGATTTTGTATCTATCAAAATACTATCACCATAAAGGGGGTACGAGTTAAGCCCAAACACTTGCGGCTTCTTGAGCAGGTAATCTTTTACCGATAGCTAAGCTGTCATAGTCCCGATTTTTACCACAATTTATGTGGTCGCTGGAAAGGAAAAAGGGCTCAAGCGACATTTTGGTCAAAAATGAGTTAAAAATACAGCTTTGATCAGATTTATTTTGGCATTGAATGCTCGCGTTTGTTTCTGCAGACTTTTGCCATCTAAAATATATTTACCATTTGAGACTTTTTAAAGCTTTTTCGTTCCAGGTAACTCAGTGAGAGCATTGAGTTACCTGGGTTAACTTTTTATTTCAAAATCCAACCAGGTACTGAAGATTTATGAATTTTACTGTAAACAACTTTAAAGTGCTCTGGTTCTTCTCACTTCCTTAAATGGCACTTGAGTCCTTTTGCCTTTCCGGTTGCTATATATTCTTTTTAAAATTTGATGCGACTTTTCACCTCTCAGGAGTGTTCAAGTGTAGGTAATTTATAATAGTTATTAATAATTACAATTACCCTACATATGAAATACACAAAATACAGGTCAAAATTAATACACATTTGCTTTGGAAATCTCACGATTGAAAAAATATGATTAAGGTCTAAGAATATGACATCCGCACATGGGAGAATTCTTAACCTGTATTTTTGCCAGGTGAACATTACGACAGCAATGTCCTGTCCGCATGTGGCAAATGGAAGATGTTGTAAACTTGTTCAAGGAGAGTTTAGAGAAATACCAACCCCCAACCACCAACCACCAACCACCAACCACCAACCACCAACCACCAACCACCAACCACCAACCACCAACCACCAACCACCAACCACCAACCACCAACCACCAACCACCAACCACACCAACCACCAACCACCAACCACCAACCACCAACCACCAACCACCAACCACCAACCACCAACCACCAACCACCAACCACCAACCACCAACCACCAACCACCAACCACCAACCACCAACCACCAACCACCAACCACCAACCACCAACCACCAATCACCAACCACCAACCACCAACCACCAACCACCAACCACCAACCACCAACCACCAACCACCAACCACCAACCACCAACCACCAACCACCAACCACCAACCACCAACCACCAACCACCAACCACCAACCACCAACCACCAACCACCAACCACCAACCACCAACCACCAACCACCAACCACCAACCACCAACCACCACCAACCACCAACCACCAACCACCAACCACCAACCACCAACCACCAACCACCAACCACCAACCACCAACCACCAACCACCAACCACCAACCACCAACCACCAACCACCAACCACCAACCACCAACCACCAACCACCAACCACCAACCACCAACCACCAACCACTAACCACCAACCACCAACCACCAACCACCAGCCACCAACCACCAACCACCAACCACCAACCACCAACCACCAACCACCAACCACCAACCGCGGGATTATTTTAAGCCGCAGAACTATTACGGAAACATTTGGACTTGCCGTGAATGGGCAATTCATATATTTGTTTATTACTAGTAGGTACTTATAATTTACAACTTTATTCATACGCTACGGAAACCACCTGTAATTATATAGTTTAAATCAAGCTTTGAATTTGTGCTGTTTATCGAGAAAATTCACTGCTGTTTTATTTATATTAAAACCACATAAAAACTTATTTTTTTTCACAAATGAGCCATAAACGTTAAAAAAATATATTTTATTTGATCTAAGAACAGAAAGATTTTAAGGAAAATGAAAAAAACTTAAATTAAACGAGAATATTCTTATTTATATATTCATAAGTTGATTAATGTTAGTCAAATCCTTACATTATAGAAAAACTCATTTCTTAATATCAGGAAATATATTGTGTGGTCATAATGTGTATTTTTTAAAACTATTTACAACCAAGGATCCTCTTCAATATGATCAATATGAAATCCCATTTCCTAAGATAGAGAGCCTAGGCTACGTTTGACGCCAAAATTATATTTGGCATCACATTTTACATGTGGCACACGACGCTACGATTGCCATTATCTACTCTTCATGGACTGTTACTCCCATTTTAGGTGAAGGTGACCATTTATCGAGCCTCGCCCTTTTGCAAGACTGATAACTGCCATTTTTCAATGTATGGCATAGCAACTAACTAACCATCACGCTGTTTCCCCGAGAAGGATAGGTAAAGAGATGACTACCAGATAACCATGTCTTTGTATGTTTTCCTTGCTTCATTCATATTCATTACATTTTTTTTCTAATTATTCTGCTTTAGGTGATATATAATGTACAGAGGATTTGATGTAATGATCAGTCCCGTACATTATACGTATCGATACAGTGGTGGATTGGGCGATTTAGTTTTTTATTAATAAAAAAAGAAGCATTCAACTCTATGATTTATATTACAGGGATTTTTACAAAGCATGCATGACATGTGTTGAACGAAGAGCAAGTTGATTACATGTTGTGAGTAACGAACTCGGCCCGTCCAACTGCCATCCATGCATCCTGCCCACCAGGAGGACCACCGCTTACTTTTTAAAATATATATTTTTTAAATATTAAATCAAGACAGAAGGTCTTAGGTATATTATAGCTCAGTGGCGCCATCCTTATGAATGCTCTGGGCGGATTTTTTTATGAAGAGAAGGAGTTATTGTGGGTATTGTAGAAACCTGTGTTATAGGAGGGAGAAAACACAGAAGCTGGCAAATCATTACACGGCCGAAATTAAAATTTGAGGCATCGCATACCTAAAACATTTTGATTCCATATTTGACAGGGTTTGAAGGAATGTACTGAATACATTTTGTATGTCCACGGTATTTGCAAAGTTTATTATCTACTGTCAAGAATTCGTATGGTTTGAAGCCTTTTTATAAATTTGTTGTTCAACATATTCCACATATATAGAATAGTAGCAAATTCGTCTGTTATTGTACGTTCGTGTGATGTGATTGTCAAAACAAATGAATCTCAGTATCAACTTGAAGCGATCTCGTGCCATAGATGCATGTATAAGAGGCAGATAATCTGCCTTCCACACTTCAGTAAAATGCTACGTATGTGATTTATACTCGTTATAATTAGGATACCTAAAAATGCATCCAACTCTTCATGATTTGAGCATTTATTCTTGTAGGCGTCCATCCAACTCCATCGACTCTATCAACATACTCATATATCATCATATCTTAAAAGAGATACTTATTCTTACTAAGCCGTAAATCATTCATTTTCTGAGCAAGTGAAGGCTTGTAGTGAAGAAAAAACCCATGGCAGTGGTGTCAAAAATTGTTCAATCCATGGGCCCAAAAACTTTTAACTCAAACGACAGTTCGCCCCTGGGTCGTGGCACGAGACGGCCACCATTTCCCATTCTTCTTGCACAAGTGGATGTTTATCCTATGAGCACTACCGTATAATTATCTATGAATAATATTTACTCGCATCATCAAATTTGTTTTTCAATGCTTTCACAATGTCAATTTCGTAAGGTCAAATAATATTCCGGACAAATCTCCCAGCGGCCGCCGAGCAGGTCATGGAGATGGACATTTTCGTACCAGCATATATAGGTCAGGGGTTTCAAACCAGCGCTTCATTCAAAAACATGTGTTTTGGGGATTTACGATCAGAAATTGAATAAAATCAACAAATTCTCTGTATTCCTATTCGAACCAGAACCTAGCATTTTCTCTAACTATGAATGTAAATTAATAGTTTTTAACATTTAGGACTATTTATTTATGCAAATTGAAATATTAAACAATTGTAGAAATTAAGACTTGTATTATTACCTTTATACTGGGTGCCATGATGACGACTGCGTCGAAACTGGTAGCTGTCGAAAATTATGTAAATAATTTCTTATGTACCAATAAAAAATGTTTAAAAGTAATTTACAAAAATAAATTTGATTTTCAACTAGTAAAAATATTTTAGAAAAACGAAATCGATTAAATTTTTAACATGACATATGTGTTGCCTTCTAAAAATATTTTTTAACCACATATTATCTTATTCAAGATAAAGAACAACAATTTTTACAAAACAAGTTCTTAAAAATAAACATCACCTTGTCAATTTGAAATGAGCACATTTTCAAATTTTGGTAATATAATTTTAATACTTTTTTATTGAACAAGGACAGATAAAATCAGTTGTTTTATACAATTATTAATGGTTAGGAAATTATCCAATGGACATTCCCCATTTCAGTTGTATTTTACCTAAAGGGGTCTGCAGAACAAACAAAGGTTATGAATTTCTGCAGTATGCGGATAGCTGCTAGCCTAGACCGGGTTCGCCTTGAGATCCGCTTGTGAATCTGTTTGTCTTACGGCCACAATCACCTCCCAGCCTCCCAGCATCCCAGCCAGCAGCCACAACACCATGTTAAAAGACCCCTCCACCGTAAGATGCTATGTTTTGAATACCACGTACCTATGAGGTGACATCAGGACTAGGCGATAAAAATAATCATTATAGAAATGCCACACGTCAATTTGATTAAATTGAGGGAGTTGTAATGAGTTATTATTTTTTACATTTTCTGTGTGTTTTCTGTGCGAATATTCATATTTAAAAAATAATTTAACACTCTATTTAATTCACGTTTATAAAATTAACTATAATATTTTTACAATTCATAGGCAAATTTATATTTCTGTTAAAAACATAAGGCACTGTGTTTTAACGATAATTTAAAATATTTGTTTAAGTGTGGGACATCATTTTTCTACCAACGTTATTCTGTAAACGACCGTGACGTGGATAATTGTAAATAACTTCTGTGTCGCCCTGAATATCGCCCTGAATATTTAATATATAAAATTGAAAAATTGATTGAAATGGCCTCACTATTGCAGATGCAACAAAAATCCGAGAAGGTCACAGTTTGTGCTTGGGCTGACCCAATGCTTCACAGAAGACGGGGAAAAAAAAGTTACTTTTTAGATTTAAACTAAATGACAACGACACCTGTCCATGCGACGATGAATCTTAGAATAGACAGATTTGAATTAGATGCAGAATGCAGATGGCGCGACCGTACATCGGAGGATGTCAGTATGGCGATAAGCCACAAAGATTTATCATCGCTAATAAACTTTATAATCAAAATAATCAACTAGTCACTACTTCAGTCTTAATTAAAGCCATGCATTTAATAAGCAAAGCGTATCACTCAAGATTAATACGAAAAATAAGACAAAATACATTGGAAATAAGTACTACACCTTATCCAGTAGTACACAGGTTAAGTCCTTTCAACACCGCAATTAGGTATTTAAATAATATCCTTATGGGAAAAATAATGTCTTGATGTTGATGGCTTTCATTGCAATTTGATTCGTCAAAGATTATCTCGACACTATAGTAATCTAAACTGTCATGACTTGTGATACGAAAATGAGAGTATAAAAAACACTTTCCAAGGCAGTTAGCTTACTGAAATTTAAATCTCAGGCAAGTTGATCATTATCTCAGAGCAGTTTTCAGGGTCAAAACCGGATTAACATAAAATACATTTTTCACTGTGGAATGCAATTTTTTAGACAAGATGTTTTTTTACCGTTAAAAGGAGGTTTTTATATAATTTTAGTAGTTATTAGCTCTTTTGATCGCCTTTAATATGAGTGTTGTGACTTTCTAACCATACGCCGCTATCAACGCTAGCAACTTATAGGACCGCCGTGTGCGTGCGAGTCTTGTTGTATTTTACTTGGGCAACGCTTAATGTGAACTCTAAAAGCTGTAGTAAATGTAGATCTTTCAAGAGTCATTGCTGGTGATTACTTAGGTACTAATAATCTGTGAGTACCTTACGGAATTAACGTGTTTGCCATATTGGCCAACTACACGCCTGTGAAAAGCTAGTGACGGTAGTAAATCGTCAATTTAAAAAAAAACACCCCATGAGGGGCCGAATATCTTTTCAATCTCTCATTCAATGTACCATAAGGTCTACGGAAGTGTAGTGTTCTAGAATCCCGCCTGCGCCGTACAACCTTACTGCATTGTGAACATGGGTGGTCGGTCACTTTTAAAGCTGTGTTACTACGTACACATTACCGCGTCCAACACAGATCAAATAATAATATTTAATACAGATTTTTTTTATTTACTATTCATTAGGTACCTGTAGATTTCATACAGAAAAAAGTTTGTTTTATGTTGTTTTGTTTAACTTTTTTATCAATCACTGTACTGGCCTTTGCAAATATAAAAAAGTGATATAGGCGCCAGCCATTAATTAACACAGTTTAATAAATAGAATATATCGTAGATAATTACTTTTTGAAACTGGTTGCAACGAATGTGGCGTGTGTCTACCATTTTATAGGACTAATAATATGTTATAGAGAATACACTAGATGTTCTCTAACTACGTAAAATAATAAATTTTATAATTAATAAAATAGGTACACTGATGAATTTTTGACACCCACGTCTTATTAAGGATACTTTAATAACAGAAAACAAAATGAATAATAATAAATTTAGGATTAATGAAGGTGTTTAATAAAGTAGGGTACTTTAAATGAATGTATGTGAAAGATAATTTTGTACGAATGAAATATAATTACATTCTTAAATTATTTGGTATTAGTCACCAATTACAAGCAAGAAAACGTATTATCATTAAATTTATTTGAAAAAAAAACTGTTAAAATGATGGCAAACAAAAATATTTTACTTTTTGCATTTAACGCACAAACAAAACATTTCTAATCGCATTTAGTTGACTATCACCACCGTCAAGGTTAGCGCCAGTGGGCCCACATTTGTTTTATTTATTCTGCTAACAATGCTTGAAATTGTAATAGACGTAGTTAGTGACCATATTTAAATCAGGTAGCAAACCAGGTAACCCATCCTTCTTCTTCTCCATCTCCTTTCCCTTCCCACTACATTCAGCCTCACAACATACCCCGATCGGAGATGCCATATTCCTTTTCATTGGCCCCGGATAGTTAGGAGCGGTTGCGCTCTTGTGCGGTATTTACATTAAAACAATTAGCAATTAGCTCTACAGCTGAACTTAAGAACTCCTTATTATAACATTAACCAAGTCATCGTAAAACCACTCTGTGGTATCATGCATCGTTAGTTTGAATTAATCAATTTATGGTATTTGATTAAAATCCGTCCTTGTGTGTTTTATATCGATGGATACACAAAAATGGTTTTATTTTTTCTTATGTTCCTAGGATTCGTTTGTTCGTTCTTCTGCCTATTTTAACGATCGGTTGCTAATTCCCAAATCACATAAAAAGGTCAAAACCAACTCCAGGTAGTTTTGTTGTATTTTGTTTTTCTAAGAATTAATTCCTCATAAAGTAAGTTATGGCTAAAAATCGTTTTCACCTTTGTAGGCCAAATCTTTGTTATTATGACCAACGTTTAAGTTGTTCTTACTTGTATTTTAATATAATCTTCGGAATAAAATACAATTAAAACACTTGATTTGTTGTTTAATTAAAGAGGATGAGTTGTATTCGTTCTGAGGTGCAAGTGATTTTATTGTTGTTAAATAACGCAATAATGATAAAACCGTAAAGTTTATCATGAATTTACTTACGTGGGGTTTTAATTTTTTAGAGTGCACTAAAACTATCTTGTTACTAATTAAAACTTTAAAATTAATTTCTCAGGAAATAATTAATACACCCAGGATCTACATGATATTTGCAAGACAAAAGTCTTTAAGAACTTCCTTAGTGTTCTTGTTTGGTTTTATTTCAGTGGTTAGTTTTATTTGTTATTGAATTAGTAAAAGAGAAACGTACATAATCCTTCTATTAAAAAAAATAGATCAAAATGTTTTGGAAAAAATATATGCAATTTGATCTGGGTTGTTAGGTTTAACCACATCAAAATAATACATTACGATAATTTGGAAATCAGTAACTTTATTTTCTCACAAATAAAATATTCGATTCTCATACGGTTTTAAAAGTTTTCTATTATATGGTTAGTTTTATGAGTGATAAATATTTTTTATTCAGAGACCATTTCAAATGAGCACATCAGAACTGAAACATCATATTTAAAGAGTTTAAAGTCTTCATAGATTAATTTGCACGAATAGGAATCGAAACCACGGTTTCCATTATTATAACCAGTGGTTTACTTGCGTGACTACAAAGCTATAAAAACTGGTTATTTGACTATTTCTAGGAATATATCACCGAGTGTCAATGTTGTAACTAACACATTCCAAAACATAGGCCAATCGGCATAACAAACGTGAGAAAATGTCATTTCAACATGTTGTTGTTTATTTGACTTTATTATTGTGTGAGTGACTATTATTAATGGGTGACTAAACAGAAGAATTTTAACCAAATAAATTAGTAATTGAATCATTTTCCATATTATTTATTACTCGTGTGTTTATTTAACACATTAAAGTCTATTTTTTGTCAAAGAGGTACAAAGTGTTTGAAATTCACGTCATTGTTCTAGAAAATATTATGTAATTACGTTTGGTGATTTTCGTATGAGAAGAGTTCTTACTGCCCGGAAATAGAGAACTTAAAAATGTTGGGCGCGTGAAAGAAGTGGGGGGAGGCAAGGGTGTGGAAAAAGGGTAACTGGAAAGTATACCAGACTTAATAGATGTAGTCTTTAAATATAGCTATAGCCTTCATCTCTTTCAAGCAACTTCTATATCCCTGGCTTTCCTCGACCCTAAAACATGGTGCGAATGTATAATATTTTATGTGTGTAAAAACCTTACAAACCATGACATATTTTGTAGTTTTCCTCACCCGATTTAAAACACGTCATAGCTGGGTTCAGAGTCAAATAACTAATTGATCTGTCACTGTTGTCTGCAAAAGGAATGGTCTTGTAGGAACATGTAAAACGAGACATAATTTATGCTTGTGACCTTTTATAAATTTAATTAATATGCCTAAAACACACATGTTTTTGCGTGGGCATCCCTAAAGTATCTAAAACTATTGTGTTTGCCGTATAACATATGGCTAGACCTCACCGCTCCCGTACATTTTTAAATATGGGTTCAGTAAGAACTCCGTTTTGTGGCGGGAACTGACACTTCCTTGAAAAGGAACATAGAATAGAAAAAAAAGATGGTCACCACTTCTGTTGCAAAATCTTAAAATATCACTAAGACTTGTTATAAATGCAGAGAAATAAAATTTGATTATTATAATTCTTAATATTAAACGTTTACGTGACATGACTTTTGAAACGCACAGAGCTCCATGGTGAGACAATTTTGAGCATAGTATTATGAATCATTAGATATTCAGAAAAAAAAACACAATAAAACAAGGTTATTGCCGGACTCGAACCTAACAAAAACCTTTTTTCTGTATGTTTGATGTTTTGATTATTATGAATATATAATCATTATTTATTAGGCCGGAAGTTAGGTAGGCAGGCAGGGTAAGCAAGGCTCATCGTACACGATTCACCTGAATTCCTTAACATCAGTTTTCTAGAGTCCAAAGATGCCTCCCAGCTTGATAACAAGACTTCCACAAGTATCTAAACCCATTCAGATGGAAATTTGCAGTGTAAATAATTCAGTGGTTACTGGTATTCGCTCTCAAACACCGCATTTGTCTTCTGAAGTGATAGTGGCTAGATAGTAGTTATTTTATTCTCACAAAATCGGAAAAAATTGCTCTTAAAAAAATAACAATGAATCGTATTTAAGTAAAGAACATGCAAATTAAAGGCACCTTCTTAGAACTGAGTTCCTTATCTTTTTATTTTGTCAAAGGTCTGAATTTTATTTTAAGAGGGCGAGAGTTTCTGAAACAACCATAAAAATGAATATAACGTCAAGTTAACATTGGTCAAATGTCAACAGAGCAAAAGACGCCTTTGAGGTTAAATTTCACAAAAATGGCGCACCAAAAATGGTACCCATTATTAAAAGGTAAACAATTTTTATTTTTTTATTGTGATGACCACATATAAGAGTCTTAACTGCTCCCAACCGTCTAAAGCTAGTGAGACTATGGCATCCCCAATCAGGATATGTTGTGAGGTTGAAGTATGTGGGGATGGGAAGGAGATGGGAAAGAGAAAGGCTGGGAAGTACCTGTAAATACACCACACATTTTTTCAATGGTGTGATATATTTACACTATCTTTTACTACAGGTTAAATTCATTTTAATTATCTTGAATATAGATACATGATACTGGCTCACAGTGTGCAAATTTGAGTATCTAGCTTTATTTTATTATTTTTGTATGTTTTTGGGCAACATCATTTATAATTGCATGATAATAATAGTAAAAAAAATATTATAGTGTCATTCGACCTGTTTTTATATTTTATGATAAGCGCCCTTGAGGTGATTTTTCACAAAAACGGTGCTATACAAATTATCCAAATATTATTATTATAATTCGAAAAAAAGATACTCAATGATTTATTTTCAAAAACATGTAAAAATGATATTATCAATTTAGTCACCTGAATCACAATCATCACTATCATTACATGGTCATGTCGTAACTGACGACTTAAATGACAAGAAGGACATAGAGCGCCAGAGAAGAGCACTAACCGTGCGAGCCAACATGCTCGCCAGGAGATTCAATAGGTGCAGTCTTCCGGTAAAGAGACAGTTGTTTCAGACGTACTGCATGAGCCTGTACACTTGCGAACTCTGGACCAGATATACACAAGCAGTCATGAACACGCTCCGAGTGCAGTACAACCATGCGTACAGGGGGCTTTTCGGTCTTTCTTGGCGATGCAGCGCCTCACAGATGTTTGCAGAGGGAAGGGTGAACGGGTTTGCTGCTCTGATGCGTCACAGAATGGCAGGAACGAGACAGCGCTACCGGGAATCTGAGAACACTCTCGTCCAGGCTGCCGCCCAGTGGCACAGTGCGCCCCTACATCTCAGGTGGAGAATTTCCCTCAATCCGCCGTAAAAGTTATTTTCTTTATTTCATTATAATGCTCTTATATTATTATCATTTTATGTTATTTTATCTATTTATTTTACTTTTATTACTATCATTATTTTATTTTTATTTTGTTTTTTATGTTATCTTCATTGTTTTAAGTTTCTGATATGTATTTTTACTTATATGGCAGACAGAGTATTGCACCCACCGCTCTGTTCCGCTGAAATAAAAAGCTATTATTATTATTATTATTATTACTTATCAACGGTTTGAGCTGAGAAGATGGTTTTGGACATTTGAGCAAATTTAAAGTGTCAGGTGGGATTGAACTATCCTTTCTCGAACGAGGTAATTGTTTGCTAGACATTACTGAATCCGATGATATTAAAAACCTATTCAGTAAATCTCTATTTGTATTTATTATTGATGTTTTTCTGCTGTAGGCCTTTCTAAACCTTCTGTACTCCTTATTGCAGGCTTATTGAGCTTCCTCTGAGAGTTGCCCTGGTGGCAGAATGCATGTTTGGATTATTTATTTCGTGTTATACAAAATGTTGTGCATACTGCAAACCACGAGCAATCTTTTTCTTTTCTCTGGCATAATATGAGAATTTCTCTGCATCGATTTCAAAATCACTTGACAGAGCCTTTATTCCCGTAATGTCGGCAGTAAGCGCAGTATTTCTAAAAACACGCCTGGCTGTGTTTCCGTCATTCGTATTACCACTTCCTTGTTTCGGCATATCTATTAATATGCCATTTTCGGATTTAAACCTATTCTGGATGTATTCCTTTCGAATGGCAACATCATTTTTATCCTCGATTGTTCTTGCCTGCCATTTTTTTAATGTTAAGTTTATATGAGATAATAATATAATGGATAAGGCATTCATATAAACGAATCCACGAATGGAGTGGGGATATTCTAAATGAATATAATTCTTCATCAGGACTATGTTTCTGCAAAGCCTTCTCGTTATTCATTCGCTGGGGAGCATCACAAGTATAACATTTTTGTGACAATTCATATTTACAATACAATTCTTAATTACATATTTTTTTTAAATTTCTCTGGTATCTTGGTAACTTGTCATGGTATTTTGTTCATTGCTTGCACTTTTTCTATTTTTTATGTAGCTCTTGTAGGTGAAACAACTAAGAGTTCTTTTACTAAATTGGCAGCGTCTTTTTTCCCGAAGCTCTCAGTAATATTTCGGCAAGAAATCTTCTGGCGTTTTTATGAGTAATTTTCCATTTATCACTCGTTTTAAAAGAAATCGCACGGACCTGAACTCGAAAGACTCATTTTTTTCTTTGTTATAGTCGATAACACTAAAATATTGAAGAATAAAAGCAGAAATATCCTTGATGCGATCGCCTTTGAATGAAGTCCGCCATTAGTTATAAATCAATATTTTTGTCAAAATTCGCCTTGCTGCTGAAAATTTGAAAAAGTTGAAAAAGTAGGGGGCATATATGTGTAATCAAAGCAAATGTAATTTGATAAATTAATGTCCATTGAATTCAAAAAACACAAAATCTTGCTGGATACATTTTTAAAAGTCTCGTTGAAATCTAAAGTGTTTGAAAAAATAATTTTAGAATATTTGTTTTTTCAATGTTTTTTATCTTACTTAAACACATTTAAAATATTAAAAGTAATAGATAGCATAGATTTCATCGAACAGATTTAAAAAACTCTTATTTTACTGTTGATATATCAGTATGACAAGCACACGTCTATCCGCGGAGAGATTCAAACTAGACGAATTTAAAATTTCTCGTTCGCCTTTGGGGTGTTAGGTTTTTGCAACGTTACCACACTTCGCGAGCAGTTTGTATCGGTTCTATTTTTAAAATTCTATAAAGATTAGACATTTGTTTAGCTAATTAAATTAAAGTAAGTCCGTAAAAAACCATTGGATTTTATAACAAAGTTATGCTAGATTGGCGAAATAATTACCTGTGTGGTGGTCACATAATAATCATCTTATTTAGTCAACCGTTAATTTAAATCATAATTCTGCCAGCCCATTCTAGAACACCATTTTAGAGGTTTTAGTTGTAGGGCATATCATCCCTTTTCTAGCAGAAAATGTTAATTAAGATTAAAAAGATAAACTTTATTACAGATAATAAAGTTTATCTTTTTCGATATAACAGAAGGAAAATATTTATCTGTGGCGCAGTAAGTAATTTTTTGCAAGATACAAAAAAACATCACAATTCGATAGTTACTTTTGGTTCTAAAATACAACAATTTCTACGAAAAAAACACCAAGTTTGGATGATGAGTAAAAATAACTAATTTCTATCGAATTTGTTCTTGAACTACGAACCATTACGAGATAGTTGCAGCGTCTATTATTAAGGTATCACGCCATGCCCGGATATTTAAAGTGATGAACATTTAATACTGTATTAAATGTCAAAACAGGTGAGAAAGAAACTAAAAAACACCACGGGATGAGTCCAAAACGCTGTTCGTATACGTACCTGTTTTTAGAGGATTTTAGATCTCTATATAAGAGGGTCTCGCGTCCATTAAGGCATCAGTATCTTCTTGCATCTATCAACCAGAACAAACAATATTATCAACATGAGAGTGGTAAGTTAGCTTTGTTACAGTCAAGTTATTACATCCAGCATTCAACATTCACCAGCCATCTCGCTCGTTAAGCCATACATATTGCTTTCGAACATACAGTTTAATCACCAGTTATTTTAGATTTGATTCAAACTAATTGATTCAATCTTTACGGTTATTAGTTTAATGTGCGTTAATGGTTTTTTAATCAAAATGTAATTATTTGTACAAATATCAGTTAGTTACTCTGCAAAGGCAATTAAAATGATTAAAAAGTAATATGTGTTATTAGGATTGTTCCTCAACAAACAAAAGTCGATAAATTGATTTTCAATCAATGATATTTTTTTGTGAATTGTTACCAACTTATACGAAGTACTGCAAAATTATTAAAACATAAAATCCATTATTATTATTCTTAATCAAATAAACTATTATCTGACATGTAATTTGTTTGCAATCAATTAGTTTAAGTGTTTCAAAATATATATTATTAGATTAAATTAAATATTTTCACAAAGCAAAAAAGCATATTAATATTTTTTTTGCACGGTTATTTATTTGTCAAAAACATTTCAACCAAAATCTAGAAGATACAACATTTTTATGGTGAAAATGTGCCAAAGGCTTGATAATTCGAATTTCGATTTGTCTTTCAAATTTGTTTATAAAATACGATCCTGCTCCTGAGAGCTTTTGACAGGACACGCGTTGTTTATGAAAAAGGGGAAGATGGTACAAAGAAACTATTCGTGTTATGCTTTCGTTAGTGTCTATCTGTTTTTATTGTATTTGTTAATTTTATTATTTAATTAATGTTATTTGTTTAAGGTATTCTTCTTCCTCGTCGCTTTGGCCGTGGCCTGCGCCGCCCCCGCCGACTACAAGGAGCCCCCCAGGATCCTGAAATCCTCCTTCAACCAGGACCCCGCTGGTGCCTACCAGTTCGGGTGAGTTTCTTAAATAAATCCTTAGTACGGAAATCTTTTTTTCTGTACAGATTCATCCTCAGTTATCACACATTAATAAAACAGTGACTGAATATAACCATGTAAATCCGTAAAATGAGGGCCTCACAGCACCCAGCGAGGTCATATCTTTATTGCTATTATAGCAAAATAATAAAACTAGTTGTGACTTTCATATTGAAAAATTTAACGTCTGAAGTCATCCTTACGAGTCACTTCTTTACTAAATAATATTTTAGAAAAATAACACGTATTACGTAAACGTCTAAAGCTTGAGATGGGCATTCAATTTGCATTTCAACAATCAATTCCAACACTGTAAGTGATTGCGTATAAATCGACCTTTTGTGCCGATATAAACACATGCACACTTTAAAATTTATTATTGGTACATTTTGTGAAATGATCGTCTTAAGGAAAAATCGACAACACTGAATAATATATTTGGAAACCGAATAGAAGTGGTAGTAATTAAGATTTTTAAATTTCCAGTTTTGAGACCGAAAACGAGATCACCCGCGATGAAGTAGGAGAGCTCAGGGAGATCAAGAATGAAGAAGGCAAGACCGAACAGGTCATCGTCGTCAGGGGATCTTACTCCTACAAGGACCCCCTGGGAGAGCTCATCACCGTCACCTTCTTCGCCGACGAGACAGGCTTCCACGCAACCGGAGCTCATATCCCAACCAAGTAGAGACTTACTTTGAAAACTAGCTGAACCTTAACCTGGTTTTAAAACATATCGTGGGCCTAGATTTGCATACAAACCTAGTACAACCTACACCTGAATCTGGACTTAAGTTCAGACCCAGTTTTTGATACATACCTAAAGCTGGATCTACGCCTCAACCTGGATTTTGCGCATGATCTGTTTTTAAATCTGGACCCGGATCTCCGACCCTGCTACACTTTTGACTTTTGTATCTTCTATTGGACCATGATATTAATAATTAAATGTCCACTATACCTTTTTCCCCAAAAATGATCTTCAGGAAACTCTTGTTTGGTCTCTTCCCTATACGAACACTGCCATCATTATTTAATTATCAACCGCTGCTTCTGTTTAAAACAATCTGTGATTGTTCTGGATGGGAGTGAACATTTTGTACATTGTGATAATTATTTAATAAATGAATAGTCAATTATAAAAGTTCATGTTTTATTTATGTAATATTGTTTAAACAGAAAGGTTAACAAGTGATTTTTCTAATCAATTGGACAGAAATATTCTTCCATATAAATTCCCACAAATGGATAATTATTTTATACGAAACAACAAAACATTTATAAAAATTGAGATGTTAACACGCAGTGTTCTCGTAAACATTCAAAGGTTAAATACAATATGCGCAAGTTACCTTTGAACTATTGTTGTTATCAAACATAATGAATTCAAGATTATTATTAAAAATACGTTGTTGAAAACTTCTGTTGGAGAAAACTACCACAGGGAAGATAAAACTTTAGCAAAAGGTTATTTAAAAATACAAAACAGTGTATTATTTAAAATGATCGACATAATGTGATATAAATCCGCAATTTAAATAAGATAATATTTTCCGCTATGAAACCATCAAAATTATGCCTATTAATAAATTTAAAAAAGCCTGTAAAAAATATTTAAAATGCATGTAAAACAAAATAATAAGTAGTGTTTAAGTTGAAATATTATAAGTCAAAAAGAAAATGAAATAATTAGATACTTGTAAACTTAAATGTACAAAGTAACTAATATAAAAAAAAATAAAAAAATATTATTATGGATGAGATGTGATTCTATGAGATATATTTTCATTTTGAAGGTATTTTCAAACTGTTAGTACAACTTTGTAAATGGTAGTGATCAAAACGGTTTTAGTTAAAAAAACTAAAGTGGATTTCATTTTAATGTATTTAGTATTGTTACAAATATTATTGATAAGATGCTAGGACTTAAATTAATATCAAACAATATTATCTGAGTTTACAGAGATTTTTTTTCTAAGAACGATTTCTAATTACTTACATTTCGATAAAATCCATGTCGATGTACTAGGGCCCACGAGGACGTTGACAAGGCATCTTCTCTGTTAAAGTTGATAATACGTTGTATGTAAAGGAACTAGAGATCGGCAGCTCAGGTGTATTAATGAAAGAGAAGTGAAAACTACTTAAGAGGACACACCACTCTAGAAATAAATCTATTATGGGCGTTCCAAAAAAAAAATAGTAATGTCACGGGAATTTACAAATCAAAACCCGAAAAAATCCAAAATTAATAAAAAACTAATTTGAACCACTTTATTAGCAGCAAAATCAAAATAGTGAGAGGATGTATTATTTATTATGCTTATAATTTTAAAAAGATGTATGATTCATGTTTGCTACCACTGGTTTTCTGATTTGAATGATGTTATTTAAACTAATTTACTCTCTAATATTAGACACGAATGAACTAATTACATAATGAATAAAATAAAAAAAACTCTTTTTAATATAATCTTAAACCTTCGTCTAGTTAGTTCATGTGTTTTTATACATATCTCCTCTCTTTTTTACTCTCGTTTTCGATTTTTATTATTTTCTAACGATTTGTACTTTTTGGTTATATTGTTTTACCTATTTAAAAAATTCCTACTTTTTGCAAAAAAGGTTATCACTTTTTAATAATAATCTCAAGTAGAATATCAAGTTATGTATCCTGTAAATCATTTTTTTAAGATTGAATATAAATTAATGTAACTTTCACTGTTTTTATGTTATATAGATATAGTTTTTATTAAACTCACCTTATGTGTAAAGCTCCATGGGCTTATATACGAAAAATAAATAAATAAAGCGTAAAACAAATAACAATATTAACTATCTGACTAAGGAATATTAAATCTCTCACGACTAACGGCCTTAACCTTAATATCTTTTCTTATTAATTATTATATAATAAAGGTAAGAATGTTAAACGTTACAGCTTCAAAACAAGTGAACGTTACGATCTTTAGTTTATGTATTAATATAAGATATAGGCATAATCTCGTTGCTGGGTGGACACATATCGTTTAATTAAGCAGTTAAATTATCATTAAATGTTTAATACCGATTTATAAATTAATATGGTTACTTCTATGTTCATTTCAAATGCTTAAATAAATTGCTTCATACTGTTAAAAAAATCTGGAAAACGAGGTTTTATACTAGATTAAATAGACAATAGATCCAAAAAACAACACAATTCTCGGAAAGACCGAAAATCGCAAACTTCAGAGAGAAAGCTCAACCGCTTTAAATTCAGCTCAATAACAAGGTGACAAATCAATAAGTCAACACGCGGCAAAGTACAAGCTTTTAAATGAGTATTTATCCGAAGTAAAAGTGATGTCCAGACCAGTTTATCTTATTACCATACCCCATTCTCACCTAATAAATAACCCGATCAGTTCAAGCGGTGTATTATTAGACGAGGTTTGTGTTATTCCATATTTATTATTTAAAACATATCTCCTGTAATCAGTAGAATGTATTAAGTAATTAACATATTGAATATTATCAATCAGTAATAAATCCTGTAAATGCTGTCAGTATGTATTTTAGCACGATGTTATATTCACGATTACTGCAGAAATTATGAGAAAAAAATGAAAACCGTCTGTTTACCCTTTTTATATAAAGAATCGGCGAGTTTAGGATAAAATGTCAAAATAATTATCTCGATCCGATTAACAATTAAGAGTGTAAAACTTTCCGTGACGAGGAAGCGTCTAGAGTTTATTTTTGAAGAATGCGAGGTGTTACATAATATTGAAAACGGTTTTCGCTTGGAAATCTTCTGAGCTTAGAATTGTAAATAGCAATATCAAGTATTCTATCACGATAACGCAGTTAAGATGCGCCGAATGAATGAATCTTCGCGATTCTAACATTCTCTACAATCTCTCATCAAGGTCAAGTATCTTTTTTAAAGGGCAAATTACCCGAGACGGCGGCATTGAGGCAATGCTTTATTGATCGTGATTATTTAAACTTCAATCACATCAGGTGGTGCATAAACTAATAGTTAGTCTCAATTAAATACATGTTATGTGTGAAACGGTCTGATTTGATTAATCGGTAGGTAGGCAAGATCTACTAATAGAAGACAGATTACCTCAATATTAGATAATTTTTTTAATGACCATTAGGCATTTCACATAATAACTAAGCAGTTAAGTATGTTCCGAAGGTTTTCTTTAATAAATTAAAAGTACTCTATCTATGGATCAATTAAGCGAAAATTATTGAGTAAATTAAATAAAAAATATTAATTGTAGCGTTTTGTAACGTTTATAAAGTAGATTTAAAAAAAAATACTTTACCATCTTACGCAATATTTCGATTAAAGGGGTTCAAAACGAGTAAGTACCACAATTTTATATTTATGTGTGAGTTCTGACAACAACCGGCGCGCGTTGCGCTCTTGCAACATACCTTTCTAGTTGGGTATCTGAAATTTTAAAGTTAAAAGTAAAAGCTTCTTAAAGCTCTTTGTATTTTGATGCTTCGGTTCAGAGAAAAATTGAATAGCTGTATTGGTGATTTTACGTTATAAATTTGAATAAAATGGAACAAAATCGGTGAGATTCCGATAAAATTTGACGTTCGTGTCATTTTAATGTTAAAATCTGCTATTACAAGATTTTCTTGAGACTTCTCCGGGTAAACATGCGCGCCATTATTGGTTAATAAAAACGTAAGCGTGTCGGGTCACGTTGACTTGCACCGTCTTAACATGAAGCGGCTTTCCTGGATCATTATCGCCAGGTACACATGATAATATATTCACATTGACCTTGAATCAGTTCCATGCGCATCAAGTGCGTAATAAAGTGCAAGACCAATTGTTACTTGTGCTTACAACAAGTTGTTTTATTAAGAGTAGTCGCCAAATCACATCGTGATTTTGATATTAAAAGTATGGTGGTTTTTAGTAGAGTAGCTTAATTAATCAAGTAGTTTATTTTTATTGGTGAACTTAAAAAAACTCAGTAATGAGCACAATTAGGTGCGTATCCAGATAATACCCTGAACACATAGGGTGACTGATTAAGGAGATAATTAAATGGCCAAAAATTTTACTAAATAAAACATACCTATATTATGCCACATCATGGATGATTGATGGTAGACGTGGTAGAGGAAGATGCCGCTCGTGGCTTTGAAATTACCGACCGATACGAGTATAGTTTCTGGTTGCCGCCTGCAGCGCGATGATTGCTCTGAGCATAGCCAACCTCTGACAGTAGAAGGCACCAGACAAATAAGAATAAAAGTTGTTTTGTAAAAATACGAAAAAAATATTGGCAGGTAGGTACCTATCGTCGAGTGAGAAACACAAAAACGTATCTACAGAAAGGCAAATGTTCAGGAGAGCAGAAAATCACTTTTTTTTAGATCAATTCCATGCCTTTTCAGTAAAACCAGAAAAGGCACGGAATTAAACGTTTCACATATAAAACAATGACATTTTCTCCTCCAATTGTAGTAAGAATTTAAAAAAATTCTCCATACGTGATTTAAAATATATATCTTTTAATATGACCCTCAGATTATTTGATTACCTATCGATTTTTCGTAGATACATCTTTGTGTTACTCACCCAACGCTATATAAGTCTGTTTATTTATTGATAATGAACCCTGAAGGAATATTGTGATGATCATAACATCATATGAACCTACCTATCAGAAAAATAAATACGGAAAAAGGTTTTTGGCGCAGCCGGGATTTCAAATCGAAACCTTTCGCTGTTTGGGCGCCGATGATCAAAATTATTCCACAAAAAAAATCAATCAACTTTGGGTAAAACAAAAAAATGTGATTTAGTGACGAATTTTATTCACCTGCATTTCAACACTTCAGTACCTAGGATTTATGCGAATGAGTAACAATGAATATTTAAATCACAATGAGTTTCAGGTAAATTCCAGCCATCGCTCAGCTAAATATATTAGCGGTGGTGTTCTGTCGAAATCGGTGTGCTGAAATGAAGTCTAGAATGTTAAAGGTGGGTTTTCACCCATCACATTATTATGAACAAATGGGGCTATTGCTAAACCCGGGATGATGAAAAAGGAAAGTTATAATGTTTAATATAAAATGTACCCTTTCATACATGATGTATCAGTTGTCAAATAATCGTTGGTCGTTTCAAATAAAATTCTTCAAACTAATATAAGTAGTGTTACTCGTGTTTCTGAAAATATTATCAAGGTATGTCTCAAATTAATAAACATTTATTTTAATGGACTATCTAATTAACGAGCGAGAGTATTGTGAATTCGGTAACATCTTGAAGGACAAATGGTAATCAATCTATAAGGTAACGATTGTAAAAACATGTTTTACTGTTTGAAAAGTAATGTAGCGTGATTGACGCAAAGAGATTAATTGATCGTACACAGTAAACTTGTATCACGTTAAGCAAGGTGATTGTGCCTTATTAATATAATATTTAATTGTGACCTTTTCATTTTTTCTTTTGGGAAATGAAAAGTTATTTATTGCTCATCCGATAGAGTTGAAGGTGTCATCTGACCACCTTCTTAAGGCAGTCAAATATTATTTGGAGGTTGTTCACAGTCATTCAAATACAGACATTTATGTCCGGAGCGGAAGATACTATCAGTATTGCCCAAGAGATACTACAAATCTAAATTGAAACGTTAATCTGAATAACTTACATCTTACTTATGTTATGTTTAGTTAATACTTATCATGGTTTTCTCGCATCATTCCTTTCAGCGTTTTCTTCCGCTTCAAAACATTTATAAAGATTAGAGCCTAACGGCTTCAAGCGTTTTTTAGTCACTGTTGTGGGCGTGGTGAAAATCTTATGTAAAATCGTTAGAGTCAGTGTGACCATGGAACCCTAGACACCTAATGAAGGTAAGGAGGAAGGTAGGTACATAGGATCGAAGAACCAGGATTTTCAGATCTGTGCACTGAAGATTACTTAACATAGCCAATGACGTTTCAAGGAAGGTTTCACCTGTCAAGGATCATCAAATGTATTATAATTATTTATAATTCCACTTATCCAAGCGCCGACTTCTAAGATTATTGCTTAACCTTCGAGATCACTGGGAAAGTGTTGTTGCAATGTCTCTATACCCGCTGTAGATATCTTCTGAAGCCTCAACCCGTTCTTTCATAATAAGTAGCGGGATGTTGTTATCAAACATTTTTTCAGAAAACAGGTCAACAAATGCCACCTTTATTAGGTTAAACGTGAGGAGGAGTTTTTCACATTCCGTATACGTCGTAATACTGCCACATGTAACCTAACCTCAATTTAAGCTATACTTCACCGTAACATTTTCTCACATACGTATACTTTCACGTGTTTAATCAATCGACGTGCCCTTCATTTATTTTTCTACCTAAAAATCGTTTTATGGATTTTATTATTTGGTAAACCTTATTCAATGAAAAAAAGAACACAAACTTAGACTATAGGTAGACAAATAATTGCGAATATAATCGACGATTGTGATAACTTTTTAAATTCTTATAAGTTGCATTTACAATGCTTCGAGAATGTAATCGCGGGGTTACTAATATATATGAATAAGTACTTAATCATTTTAACCTTTCAGTTACCATGCCAAAGTTGTTGAAATTTCTCTAAATATTATATTACATTATATGCATAGTCGAGTCAATATATTGATGGAACAAATATTGCTCAATATTATTGTCGTGATAACTAACTTATTGCTGCACGATAAAGTGGAACGATCTTATTAACGGGGATGAGTCATCGTCATGATGGACACATGTGAATCTGCTGTCTTTATTGCCTTGACCGAGTTAGATCGAATTTCACATATTGTTTAAATGAATTCAGTAGAAAGAAAGCGTTGCATTGTTGTGAATCATGACCATTTTCAGACTGGTTTAAATTCAGTTCTATTTTAAAGAAAACTACCTTATTTTATATCACATGATTTCCCTGCAGGCGTAGACACAGAAGGCGGAATAGAGAAGTCGCATAACTTTGTCTTGGCACACAGCTTACTGAATTTATTTTCATATTTTTTTATTTACCTACCTAAATATTATAACATTACAGAAATTAAATTTAATGCATTATAAAAGTACCATTGCTATAGTGCATATGAAATACTAAAAAAATCGTTACCTCGATGTAGATTATTTCAAATATGTCGAATTTGTCATCCACCGTATTCTGGCAGCGGGTCGCTGTACCCACAGCAGTCCAGTCAAATTAGAAAAAAAACATTGTTCGGTAAAGATCTGAATTTTGGTAAACACACTAAAAGTCCCCATCAAAAACTGTGGCGCGCGAGCCGCCATCTTGGAAAAAAGGTACAATTTTTCAGTATTTTGCCTATATTTCGGCAACTATAACGGAGACGAAAAAATAGATTTTGTAAAAAATATAGTATGGCGTTATATATTTTTATGTTAAACAAAATATATTCAGATCTTTACCGATTAATGATTTTATTTATCGAAAATTGGTCTAATTTGACTGAACTACAGGCGAATATAAGTGAATACCTATGTAGGTATTCACAGGTCATCTCATAATACTTTTCTATCACGACTCTGGATGAAACCTTTATAAACTTATTACCAAAGTATTGGATCGACTTGATCTTGATGTGATTTCTAGGGTTTTCCAACATCTTCTTCTTTTAACTTGCGTGTTATATTTTCTCTGCTTCAACTCTACAAATGAAATGATTTTTTTCCAGGAAAATGAAAGGTCGCGTTTGTTTCCACTTTTTCTGCTTACTTATCATTCAAATGACGGTTATCAGTAAAACGGTCGGCGCTCCTGCAGAACTTCAATTTGAAGGATTCGCTGTGGAGGAAACATATGGCGAAAAGGAAGCTCCGTTATCTGAAGGAAGAACTTTGGGGCACTTAAAGAAGTTCACTAACAAGCCTTTCAACATTGCTAGCAAGTGGGCCCATCGTGTGGGGTACATCTTAGATCCGAATTATGTCTACGTCAAGCCAGGGTTGGCTGGGTATCTTGACCCTGCCGGATACTACAGCTCTCGAATAAACATAATCAACCCCACAGTCAATGGCGGCTATAGTTCTGCCCATTCTACATCTCTTCCCAAATCACCTCAAATATCTGAAATCCAACAAGATTCGAGTTTGAGTGATTGGTGATTCTTTGTTTTATATTATCACCTTTAATCTGACCTTTTTTATGGTTATTTTATTTTACTAATTTACTTGTATTTATTTATTAATGTGATTCAATAAAAGTTATCAAAATATGTGAAAATCCTCTTTCATTTTAGTTTTAGAATAAAAATAAATAAATTTTGATATTTTGATTACATATTTGAAGATAAAACCCACGACCTTTCAGACAAATGTATTTTATTATACACTTAAGCTTTATGGTCACCAACCCAAAAACTAACTAAAATTTAATTTCAATGCAGACATCTATTGAACTTAACTGAAAGCTTTTCAATTCGATAGTTCAGGATATTCTGCCATTCTCTTGGGTAGGTAGGTACAAGGCTTGCCTTTGACCTTTTACCCCTGGTGGGCTTCAGTTTTCAGATATGACCAAAACCTCTTCCACGTATCATTCATAGATGTCTCCCATTGTTAAAACTACTGTTTTTCAACGTTGAATTATGCGTAGGCTCTGTGTACGTCATTTAATTTGTCGCGTTCGTGAGATAGGTGTACATGTGATAATAATGGTTTCAAAGTATTGTATTTCTAGAATGTACTTTAATAGACGCGTACACATGAAATTACAGCTAACATAGACACGTTAATTAAAGTATTAGAATTGTGAGGTAAATGTTATGAGAGATATTCCATGTGTTCGGTTATATTGATATTGTGCACACCACAACAAAATGAATTCATCATTTTTCCTGGTAAATGATTTGATTATTTTTATACAGATTTTAATGTGTTTTTAAAGATGATCTTAAAAAATAAGTATGTAATGAGTTACGTATGATTCGTATTTCTTTATTTTTTAATATAAATTATAGACACTTGTGGCTTTACAGCCTAATGTATCACGTTTAAACACAACCCTTGAACCTCTCGAATGTGACTCTTTCTACATGTAAAGTCAAAATGTTCCTTTAAAATTAATAATGTAATAAATGCTTTTTGCTTAAAGTGTTGTGATAATTCTTTGAGAATTATAAACATAAATTAACCACAATAAATTTGTTTTAAACTACTATAATTATTTTATTCCTCTTTTAAGACACCCAAGGAACTCTTTGGCAAGGCACCCGTCTCTGTCGTGTGTTATTTTGGTGTACTAGGCTCATTTTTTAATTTTAATTTATCTTTTATTTATTTTTTATTCATTAACGTTATTGAATCTGATAATAATCATTCTTTTGTCACAGAAAGTAAACACTTTGTTGTGTGTCAACATATATAAAATACACCGCGTAAATATTGATGATGCCTACAGCTAATATTTACGGTGCTCAACGAGTTTCCCTTTTACGCAAGCTCAATCAGGACTTAATATTTACTATTAAATGTGTACCTAACTTATTGGTTGCCATTAAAAACTAGTTAAACCCTGCTTGAGTGAAAGCTTACTATTATTTAACTTATCAACAAACTAATTATTGAGTTTGAGTGAAAGTGAAATCACTTTACAATGTCACACCATAAAACTTTTTCTTGGAAAATTAAAATAGTAAATTTGTTTAAAATTAATTCAAAAGTAATTTATTTTTAGTTGGTATGCGATGTAATTTAACTTCTCAGTTGGTTTTATGATTTTTTTATTGCAGGCTCTATGGATATTAGCTGCTGCGCATTCAACTCCCATCGTCATAAATAAAAATAAAGGCTGGCAAGTCGAAGATGCGACAGCACAAACTAATCCACTTTCTGGTGATTCTTTGGGGGAGGACGAGTACCCTCGCATTCACCCAATATTGCCATTGACCAAAGACGAGGTACCGAATAATCCTTCTTCCTCCGACGAGTACCCCCGTATTCACCCAATTTTGCCACTGACCAAAGACGGGGCGCCAAATGTTGCGAGTCCTGCAACGAGTGACCCTCCCTTGAGAAATAAGCCACAATCAGGAGAGTTGTTATCAATCGGCAATGACGATGCAACACCTGTCATTATCAAACTTGAACCAGACCTTAGTTATAATCAGGCCCCATCCAAATCACAGGTGCACAACATAATAATTCATTACGAGAATATGGCGCCAAATAACCAGGAATCTATTATGAATCAAGGAGTCAATTTACAAAGCAATTACCCAAACACTATTCAAATGAATCCTGAGCAGACTGGTACACAATATCAGTATCAATATAATTACAGTCCGGTGGATATGACCGTAGGAGGGAATCAAGACGTTCGATATCAGCAAACTGGCAATCCACAGTACTCCTACGAGTATCAACACCAATATCCGCAACAGGTTCAACAGCGTAATGAGTATGTTCAAAGGGTGCCAGCTTCTAACTATCAACAACCTTATAAAGATGGTGGTTATAATAGACCAACTGTTATTTACTACACTCAAAGTCAAGGCGGTTATAGACCACAAGAAACATTCCACTTTGATGGTTTCAGAGGCCCATCGGATAGACCTTTTGGAGAAATTGGTTCAGCTCTACGTAATCTGGTGCGACCATTTATTGGATAGTGAGACACAATAAACAAAAGTGAAAATTGTTCAACTTACTGACTGATTAAGTCATGGTGTAATATCTTCTTGTTTTCGATTAGTTTTTCGACAAATATTCATTAAATTATCTTCAGGATTCGTTGTATTTTTCAAGTGTCAGTAGTTAAATTGTACCAATGTAAAAAAGAAGGTTAGTAGGGAAAGACAAACATTTATTGTATTTACTTGCTTTTTAATAATAACATATTTCAATCAATGAAAAAGTATGATATTTTTGTGGAATTATTAATTTATTATCACTCTAGGTATAGTTAATATGTACATTGAAAAAATATATTTTACTTCTCATACAATACTAACAGAAATATTGTAACCATGTCATCGCTATTTTCATCTCAAAAATTTTTTTTTTCTCAACCAAATGTAAATCACATAATATGTTAATTTGATCACCTATTTTCGATACGAGTTTAAAGAAATAATAATATTATATTAATATCAATGACGGAGATCCGTGACGAGTTTCAGGTTTCCATAATTATTCTGGTAATTATCATTATGATCAAAATACATTCCACTTAATGGTATTGTGTTTTCGAACTGTTGGATAACTTTGAACAATCTTGAATGTTCAGCAAATATGAACATGATTTTTGGTAACATGGCAGTTGAATTTTCATATACAAGTAGGTACCCATATAAATATAATATTTCGAAAGTGAAAATAGTTACTTCCTTAATTTAGAACGAAAATATGAGTGTGTATGTATCATATATTAAATCATTAATGCTTTAATATGTAGGAAAACAAAAGTTCTACAAGTACCCAAGTCATACTAAAACTTGGTGGAATCATGGAAAGGAAAATATTAATCTCATAAAATAAGCATGGAAATCATGTATACAGTAAGCAATCGATCAATAATCTAATCGCTTATAAATTAATGACGAATTCCTAAATATATGAAAATTCATCAATACTTTTGTTAATCTATCAATATGTGCAAAAATAAAAATAATACTTTTGATCGCGGGCGAGTGAATTCAATTAAATATTATTTGTATCGGGATATCTATGATTATTTGTTTTAAAAATATATATACATATTTATTTATAAATAATAATACGAAAATATTGATGGCTTAAAGTATATACCTGTGAATGCTTTATAAATAACAATTAACAGATTGAATCCATTGTTATTGTTAATGTTATACATCGAAAACATTCCTCAATATGATTTTTAAAGTATTAACGTACTGCATTCAAATAAAAATAAAATACAAAATTATTTAACACAAATATATTATAATGCATGAATCAGGAATAAAAAATTCAGAAGCTTAAGATGAAAATTTCAGATTGTCGTGGTTAACAGTGTTATCATCGAGTGTTAAATAGCGTCGAAAGTAGCAAATTAATATTTCCTGGCCGGTGGTTCGGGGTGGGCGGCGTTGTAGGCTAGCGAGTCCCGGATGGCCTTTGGGATGGGCGGGGGGGTGGGCAGATGGGCGCCCTCCGCCCGGAACCCGTTCTCGTCGGCGATGTAGTTCACAGTGTACACGACCCCATCAGGGCCGGTGTAGGAGTACGAGCCTTGCATCACCTGGCCAAATAATATTTTTTGTTGTTGAATGTATCGAAAATTAGAATCTTTTCTTAGCAAACAAATAATGTTGCTGTCAAAAGAACAAAATAATATGTATGAAATCATTTTTGCCTGTAATAAATTATTCGGAACTTTCCGTTAAGGTATTGCTTAAAAGTCTAAACGAAGTGTGTGGAAGGAGACCGTTTTAAGGGCAATTTCTCTGACCTCGCAAGTTCTGATAAAGTAAGCAGCAGTGCCCGTGAACACCTTGAATGTTAATTCTTCTAATAAACTGGACTTCATTTGATTGAAGTCAATGCATCCGTATTACTGTTAATTTCTGTTTGCAGGTCCAAATAAGACATGATATTTATAGTAATATATGCAAGTTACATCAAATCTCAATGCTAACGGTTGAAATAATTTAATATTTTTTAACTTTGTCGAAATAGATCTAGATAAACATTAGTGATAAAAAAGCTAAGCAAAGGTTTAAGTTTAGTTACTGAACCGGGTAAAATACCTGTAGTAAACGAGGGTCTTAAATAAATAAAAAAAAACTTAAATCAAAATACATGTCAACCAAATATTGTTGCTTGAATTTAAAACAAGCATTTGTGGGAATTGTTTAGACGTATTTTCTTAACCTTTAATATGAAATTAGCAAACTTGAGAAATCAAATGTCAAATATAATTTCAGTTTAACAGAAGCATTGGAGTAAAGGAGGCAAGCATTATCCAAATGAACATAATTATGGGTTATTTTAATTCTCCGGACACCGCCTTCAAATCATCAGAATCGATAATAATATTTCTGAATGTTATTTTATTTATTGTTTCTGAGCTTTGATTTTTATTACTTGGTGTATGATTTACCTGTGCTTCGAGCTGGGAACCTCGGTTTTTTAAAAAGCCATCTTCTTGCGCCCTTATGCCATTCCCAGTTTCATAGCTGTAACAAAAGATCGTTAATTATTGAAGAACAACAAAAAAACTACAATTAAAATGACTGTAAGCTACTGCATGTAAGATTGTAGGTAACGAAAAAAAAAGCATGATACAATATAAGGGTTTAAAAAAATATCGTGGTAACAACATTTGAGAAATTGACGACCTGTAGTAATCAGCTCAAAGAGACTCTAAAGCACCATTCTTATAAAAAGCAAAATGTTCACTAAGAGTAATCTGTAACTTGTCGATTTGAAACATCTACTTTTAGTTCTCATAGCGCTTACGTTTTTATCGGGAACTTGAAGCCGAGATGATAAATTTACAAATTCATATCCCTTCATTCATATAAAAAACTAATACAGATAACTTATTTTACAGTATTAACCGTTTGTTATTTGATAAATGATAGCTAGGATTAGATGCAAACAGTGTATGTCAGCCGTATATGCTATTTTTGTAGATATTTACATGGGAAAAAAATTGCACGATGAAATTTCTGTGCCAGAAATAACGAAAATTAAACACGCTGAAAATCACGTAAAGTGAAAAGGCCCTATTCAGATTTTTAGACTAGGCTAATGGAGAAATATTATAAGCAACAGAACAAGGTAAAGGTCCTCTGGGTAAAGATAAATAATTGGAAGTGTATGTTTACTTGTAACGATATGAGCCATCGACATTGGATTCACTGTTGTATTTGAGGATGGGTACATCATTGAGAGATCCGTAGGGTGGAACTCGTTGTGCGCGTACCACCGCACACGAAAGAGCGATCACTAGAATCTGAGAAAAAAAATCATGTATTAGAAAATAACTCTATTTAAAAAAATAATAAAACGTTATTTTTTAATCACCTTTACGAGAATAGGTGTGTTTTGAAGACCGGTTCTTAAAATATTACATTTAAGGAGAATTTCATTTTAGACGAGATTATATTTATCTTGGTTCTAACGGCTTCTTTAGCAAAATATTGTACGCATTTTGAGTAGAGTTTCCCGCAACTCGATTAAAAATAAATAAATTATATTGTCCGAGCGCAGACAGTACTATTTTTTTAGATGAATATTAAAATCGATGGATTTAAATCTGCAGTAACGAATTTTGACAAAGAAAGGAATAACAGTCACCGTGTTATTATTTCATTATGTCACGTCAGTCAAACAATAGATTTAAAAATTGTTTAAAAATTTTGTATTTGTAAAACAAGTCATCATTCACAATTCTTAACAATATTGCAGTGGATGCTTAGATCTCTTTCACCTGTTGGTGAGACTTCGAAGTTTGTATTTCGTATTATTTATATATTTATACACGCAGTCTCAGTATTTGGAGAATCGACGCCTGGACGTTGTCATTCAAATATCATTTTACATATTACTAGTAAGTGTTAAAAAGTTCCTTAGTTTAGGTAGCAGTGGCATGCAGTAACATATTTTCAAAATTTTTCAGAACATAGGTAAATTTATATTAAATTCCTTCAATTTTAATGCCAGAGTGTGAATATCAATAGCAAACATACATAATATATGCATTCATAAAAAACTTGATTTTAGTATATTATATGAATGACGCCAGGGCTGGGTGAAGGTATCAATAATTAAATTTAATGAATTTAACAGAAAAGACTTTACAGCTGTGGCAAGAAAAAGTAAAACTAAAATAAGAAACAAATTATTTTTTACTTTTGGAAAAAATGTAGGAAATTTTATAAAAAAATCTATTTCCAGGAGATCGAAAAATTTCACTGAACGTAACTGCTGGAAGAAAACATAAAGCTTATTCAATGTATTTTTATTAATTTCTGATTGGCAATCTTACCAGTTTCACGTTATTGAGATTCATTGCTATTTTCAAAATTAGAACACTTTCACTGCAAAGATCCAAAAAGGAGATGGCTTTATGACACTGAGATGCTGTCTTCCTCAATAGAGTAAAGAATCTGATGCAGTGTACAAGACGTGAGGAGTCTTTATAGCTTTTCCTATCAATCTTCGGGCTCCTTGAGATAACAATGGCTTATGTAGTAAGGGTACCGGCACATTGTTATTTATAGTGAACGGTCTCACTCCAGTGGAGCTGATATTGCACACCTCCGCTCCAATAGAAGGCTCCACAAATCATAATGAACTTTACCTTATTGCGCATTGGTGCACTTTACACTAGGTGACTAAAAGTGACAAGCAATAAAACAAGACTACATTTATTTTGGACGTTAAAGGTGCTCCACAAGAGTTGTCACTGCCCCTTTTACCAGAAACACCAAAATACTTTTTATCGTTTTATTCGCATTTCTCATCTTTTTTTGTTGTTGTTTAAAAACTTAGAACCACTTATTTATCCCCATATGCTCGGTGCGAACAAAATGAGCCCGCGGTCCGAGGGTTGAGCTGTGCTGAATTATGGCATCTCCATTTCTGGATCATTCGTAGTCATAAATTTATTATGCTTACTCTACAGCATTTACCAAATTTGTTTTTTTTCACAAAATGAATGTCCATATCTCTTGGACGAAATTTTTATAAGAAGAGATATTTCAGAAAAATATTCTTTAGTATCAAAATAATGTTCAATTAGTTAATTGAATATATAATAATTTTATTACTAATCTACAAATGATAAGTCAATGTTATTATTGTGCTATCTAGCCTTTTCACCTGACAAGGGAAGATGTCATTTTAATGTCAGTCTATGAGGTGGTATTTTGGTGTCGTAAAAAGTGTGGCAAGCTGATTTGGCAAACTCCACCCTAGTTTGTTCCACGCCAATGACCTTTTACATTACCTTTGCAGGAATAGGCAAGCTTAATTCTCATATTGGGATTAAACCTTGATTACATTTTGCTCGGGTTTGTGAATCTTCGTCAAAACAGGTGTGGGTTGCGCTGGGAATTTTATTTAGTGTAATGTTTGGCGATGAAGGTTTTTTAAAGATCATAGTAATTGCATTGTGTTTAAAGATCACAGTCATAAGGACATTGAAAAGAAGATAATCATTTCCAATATATCGTTTGCTTGGAAATGTGCAAAAAATGTCAAAAAATGTGCTCGATCGCCCGAAATATCTTACATGTGAAATGGACAGACCTTGAAACAGATTGAACTATTTGCAAAAAAAGTTCATGACCTCCGTTATTTATTGGATAGGTGAGACTTAAAATATGGAGATTGTGGTTTCAAATATTGATATTCTCTCACTTGGTCTTTGTAAATGAGGTTGGGCTCGCTACGTGATTGAGACTATCTTCCCCTAGCTGGTGCGCTTCTATGCCAAAGAAAATTCGGTCCAAGAACTGGATAGCGCGCTTCAGGCAAAATTCTTTTACGACTGACCCGCTGAATTTTAAGGCTTTCGAAGAAAATCTTTCGTTTTGGATCCATTACCAAAATACTATAATTGAAAACTATATTAAACTGTTTTAAAAAAAGTTTTAAGTATGTTTAAGATCTGTCTAATTTGTTTTTGTATTTCGTATCCACACCATATAGGGACACAGAAAAAAATGGTTTCTTCACAAGCCTTTATACAGGTTTGTTCATTCAATTCCGATGAAGTTTAAAAAATATAAAACTTGAAATTTGTAATTGATTAGTGCTTCAAAAGTTTTGCTTCACTGCTGTCGTTAAAGATCACGAACACATAACGTTTTGTTTAATAAATTACTAACTTACTAAAAAGGATACAATCACATAAATATTTAAAGTTAGGTTCCTACATGTGCACTGTAAGGAGTGTAAGGAAGACGATTTAGATGAAATTCAGTTTACTTGCGCAAGGTATGGGCGTGTTTTGTCATGTGCAATTCCCTTTATTTGGCTTTGGGGCGGACCGGCCAAACCTTTGCAGCGGCGAGCTATACACAGGTAGGCTGTGGGAATTGCCTACAACCTACCTGACATTGTGCAACCACTCGTAATATTAATTCAGCGTCAATCATGACCGTACGTTTTGTTGAACCTCGACGACAAGGAAATAAATTATAATTTGTTAAGTGACTATGAAAATATGTCTTAATACAATGCGAGAAATCAAAATTTTAGTCTTACTTCAGACAATAAGAAGGTTGACTTAGATTTTCATGTACAATGAAAATACTAATTATACGGACAAAGGAAATACCTCATTTAAGGTGACACAAGTGAAATCAAGAAATATATTTGAAAAGCTGATAAAAGATGCTACCAGCTATTATGTTTGTTTATTGTAAGATTTTTTTGAAAAAAAATTTTTTTTGAAAAGGCAGAATAAAGGACGAATATTTGTAATAATGAAATGTCGTCTACGCCCTTTTAAAATGAAAATACCCTTTCAAAAGTACTAATTACTAATTAATCTATTATTTTGATCCCTTTCATGTACGAGTACTTAATTAAAAGTGGATTAATTTGGCCCATTGAACGGGATTTCCACTGTTGCAGGATTCACATATAAAAACAACCTCAACAATCTAAAATGGAGTAACTATAGTACTTGGCTTACACGGTACATGAATAAATAATTATAGATATATCTCCTTATTCGCTTTGCCTTAAAAGGGTTAAACACGATAAGATTTAAACTGTTCTTGAATGGAACGATTTAGCGAAGAATGGGAGGAGTTAACTACGATCTGAAACTATAGGTTTGTTTGAAATACGATCGAGTGAATATTTTAGTTGATGGTACCTGTTGTAGATCATTCCCGTTATTAAAATAATTAGGCTTAAGTTTTCTTGAATTTTCCTTGCTTTGATGAAACTGTAGATATAAAAAGCTTTTATATTATGTAATTTATTTTGACGTGGCATCCTTAGTTTGGGGGATTTTTGACGCTGACTGTAAAGAAGGAAATAAGTTAAGAAATGAAAGTACCAAGTAGTAAAGATTTTCTAGACATCTGATATCTAAATATAGCTAGATGCATTTCAAGCTTCAAAGTTTCAGATTAGGAATGATGTCTTTACCAGCGTTTGTTTACCAGTATCTTTCTCTCTGGAACGAGGTGCTAAAAACTTTTCTGTATTTAAAAAAAAAGAAATCCAACTGCAACCCTTAGAGCTTTAATTTCGGAGTTTACCGCTTCGTCACGGAGTTTCTTAATGGTGTTGTTTTTGTTTTAAACCATTGTACCTACATAAAATTCGATAAACACCTACAGCAATATCAAACCCTTAAATCTTAAATTAACCCGATATCAAAACTATTTAAAAGAGTGGATTAAACCTTATGAAAATGAAATACATTTATAGAATCGACAACTTAGTCAGCCCACAGGTTTAATATTCTCCTAGTTTATAGTTCTAACATTATTTTCAGTTTTGACACAGTGTTGCAAGTATAAGCAGATAACTCAAAGACATAAATAAGTGTACAAAATTTCCCCACAGAAAATTCATTATTTAATGTATGTACGTGCACGTTACTGAATTTAATGGTAGCTTCATAAATGCCAACAGGAATATCCTATCAACATGATATGGCACAAATGACAAAACATGAATGATGATGCACTTACGTAAGATAAATGAAAAATAACAACTTGAAATGTAACATTTGTTTTAATAAAATTAATCCCTTACTTTCAAACACTTGAGTTATGAGAGAAAAACAACGTGAAAATTTTATCAACCTTATTTCAACTATGTTGTAGATAACATCAAAATACCACTACCGTAAATTTTTAGTAAATGAAAATTGCCTGTCTTTGGCGACTACTTCTCTAAACTGCCACTAAACAATATAAGTCTTTTCTATTTAAATAAACAAATGAACTGCTAGAATTCAGCTATTTCAGATAATAATACAAATATCGTAATGTTAACTACATGAAAATAAAATAAAGAACCATAATTATCAATCGCTCAAGTACAAAAAACGTTATTTTGAAATAGTACTCGCGTAATAATATGTTTGTATGAAAACTTATTAAAATAATAATGTACCTGGTGGTAAGGCCTCCACAGCATAGTGGGTAGACTTCTTTCTGTTGTGCCTATGGTTTTCAAAAATGCAATACAGATTTTTTTTTCGATTTTTTTTCAAATATTTTATATAAACACAGTAATGAATATTTTCACGACAAACATTCCGATTTTCGGCACTGTGGTTTCTATAATAAGTAAAAAATATTACTCAATCTACAAATATTCGTGTTGTCGTATTTTCAAAGCTGTAAATGAAAAGCATAATATTACGTTGTGGGTGAAAAATATTTGTCTTGACCGTAAAATTCTAGTGAAAAAAATTCTGTGTTGCCAGAACTCACCATTTTAGAGTTTTAGCTGCATCAGACGATTTTGGTTATATAAGTGTTGTCAAATCGAGGGCCGAAGTATTTACACTAAGTGGAATATTCTTCGTTGTTAGGTTTATAAAATAAAGCTTTAAATCTATGGTTTATTATATTTAGATTTGATTTGCTAAGCTATGATTTGAACTTGATCCATTTGACGGATTCGAATCATGATCCTGCAAAGTTGTTTGAAAAATCAAGGGAATTTCATTGCAATTTTCTATTCAGTAAAGATCTTAAAATGCATACATGAGCTGACATAATGCTGATTTTTCTAAAACATAAAAAATATGCATTTTTGTGCACATATTTTACGCTTGGAATGGTATATAATATGTCATGCTGGTTGTGCGATTTTCCTCTATGTGCACTCTTCAAAAAGCTTTTTGTTTCACTACGGAAGAAGATGATTGTGAAACCTTGGAAAACGTTTAAAGATTATTTTTCACGTTCTACAGATTAATATTTGTACCTGTCTCGACTTCTTGCAAGAGGAATATTGCTAGGTTAGTATTAAACTTTTGCCGAAGAGTCGTGGATCCCTTACGAAATTACAAATTCATGCTTATGGATTGGATCGCTCTTTTCTAGTGTTAGAAGGGTCTGCGTAGTAACTGATTTTCTTACCTTAAATTTCCCCTCTTAATACGGCACCACTTGATTCCCGTGATTTCACATTTTACGGAATTTAGGTAATAAATCAGTTTAATTTTTTAATATGAAAGTAAGCACATATTAATATTATTTAAAATTAGAGAGTACCTACCATATTATTATGACAATTCTACTTCTACCTCACAATATTATGCTCTTAAGCCACGAGTTAAACATCTGGAAAACAAATACTCCGATGTTGTTGATATATTTAGTACGAAAATATCACAATATAAGCGTACCTTAGTAAAAAAAATCGTCTGGTAGAGCTAATTTATTTGATGTTACTATTTAAATCCGAATGTACTTCTTAATCATTACTATCTATTGTACGATATGTTTGCACTGCTTATGAGTATACATATTTTTTTAAAATGTAAGTATTTGTGTAAAAACCTTTTATCGGCTTAAATAAATAAATATTCCCTATAGTTTTCACTATACACAAAATTAACGCAATAGGTGATAAACAAGATAAACACATTGAAATGAGTATTTTTGTGGGCACGTTCATAATATTATGTATGGAAATTAAAACCTACCCAGAAGATGAATGTATTCCTAGATAAACGTTCTTAGGATTGGTTGAATATATAAATATGTATTTAAGATAAGTCCCTTAAACTCAACGCCCTATTAACTAGGTAGAGTGCACGTTTTCGGTGTGAGAGCTCACCAATATATACTTCTATTATACAAATAATACATAGCACAAACATGAGTTGAGGCATTTTTTTGAGTAGATTTTATAGAAAGCAAACACTTTGTAGGGTAATAATGTAAATGTACTGATACCCAACTTAGAATGAACTCTACATTACAATGTTTTCACTTTTAATGTAAAACCGCTTATTTCGTGAGATGAGAGGCGAGTGTTTTTGTGTTATTTTTTTAATTGTTGGTATAAATACATAAATATCACAAAATAACACCATTCTTTTGGTTATTTTTTTGCATTTCACAAGGGTTGTGTTATTTTAAAAGTTATATAGGCGTGATATAGCTTGAGTACAAATAAAAGCTAGTCGGCGTATGTAGATGTTAATAATACATACGAGTATGGGTTGTTTGAAGATAGTGATCATACACGTGGAGTTTCAAAACATGGAATAGACATATTAAGCGCTTTTGACACCCGTATAGAGAATCAACAGATTGGATTATGTGAGACTTCCAAATATAAAACTGGAATAACTGACATATGTTAACAAAATTCTAAGCGATCAATAAAATCAATAATTTTAGACAGCAATTGCTTAAATACCAAGAGAAAAAATACAAATTCTGAACATAATATCATTTTATTAATACAATTCCGTCACTCGTAGATTTTCGTTCAACCATGTCGTGAATTATTATTGAAATTTCAAAACCTAACTCTATCTTTTTGTTTTAAAACGTTTAGTTGAATACTTAATTTAGAGCTGTTTCTTCAGTGGGAATTTTGTAATCCTCTGCCAACGGAATGTGGAAAAGTATGGCATCCTTGTTAAGGAGGCGCCATGTTAATTCTACTTTATTCTTACATTGATATATTATTATTGAGCTTTATTTTTATTGGCTCATTTATTTTTGTTTAAACATGACTATTTTAAATGAGCCTGTTAAAGATATTAAACGCACGTAGAAAGCTGGCCATTTTCAGAAACGATTTTATGTGAAAAGCATGGAAACTGAAGATACTTTTGAACGTACGAAAATGATAATTTTAATATTATGTTCACCATTATTATCATATGTGTCGCGTTGATCGCGAGGCTGAAAAACATAGACTCGGCATTCTCTGAGTGTAATAATTAATGAATACGTTATTTTTTTGTGATTGAAATGTGCCTTTCTTTTTTGTCACTGTCAGACTAAAACCAACTTATACTATAAATCGAGTTCGCCTATAGTCCCATGGAACGTACAGGAGTAATTTTCAACTTCCGTAACAACATATTATTAATAACTGTTATTTTATGAAAGTTTTTTTGTGTCTTCCATAAAATTCACATTACTGGGCTTATGCCCAAGTCTGCTGGCCCGAGAAATGTAGTATATTTAATTCGTGCTAAAATCGTAAGAAGAAGCATAATTTTTAGCATGGTTCCGAAAGATAGGTACTATTAGTTTGGTGATTATCTTTACCCCCGTGTAGGTAACATATTGAGATGACTAACAGCCGTATGCACTTTACCTACTTGAGGGCATTTTACTTCGAAGACTTATATAAGCCCTACACTTTATGGACAACATCAGTTCAGTCTTCCTATCGGATTGGAGAATTCGTGGTATCTCTTCATATCTCAATTGCGTATTGTTAAACCTTTCTGACAATCAAGCATTTCAAAATGTTCAAAGCGGTATGTATCTATTTTTACAAATCATTTTCAATTTTGCTACATTTGTAATCATTTTCGAGCACTAGAGGTAAACATTGCCAATATTACCCTAAATAGAGTCGATTTTAGAGGGTTGATCGACGAGTACCTAGTGTATTTGATGCTTTGTTTATGTTTATGTAACTTAAATAATATTGTTTCTTACTTATTTAAAAAAAAATAATCATCCTATTGTTGTCGCAATTACATTGTAAACATATCTTTGTGCTTGTAACGGCATTGGATGTTATTGTAATCTTCTTCATGGAGTTCTGCCACTGAAAACTCCGTTGTAACTTCTTTTTCTGTAATATGGGTGGTTTATGAGAAAGAGGAAGAAAGTGAAACACAGGTTTCAGCAGTGTGTCTTTATACATAAAGCACCCTTGTTTTCAATATTTTACTAAATGGCGTTATACACAAATGTTAAAAACACATACATTATAACATAACAGTATTTCGTTATGTACATTAAAGTAAATTATAAAATGAATATATTTTAATTTTAGGTTTTCTGTATGACGACTATCGTGTTTGGGCTGATCTCTGCCCAAGTGCAAGTTGCCCCCCGTGGCTTATACAACGCTCCCTACAACTCAGCCCTTCCTCTCGCGGTCAGTGGAGCCTACAACGTCAATCCCGCCTCCCATGCCGCCCTACCTCTTCCCGCCAACGGAGGCTACAACCCCGCCCTTTCCCTGCCCGTCAACCCCGCCTACAGCCGAGCTCTTGGCATCCCCGGCACAGCCCCCTACAATACCCCCTATGTGCCGACTATCGATTACTCTAACGAAATCAATATTGATGGTTCCTACAGATATAGGTGAGAAAATTACACTTCAAATTAAATTTAAAAGACGCATGTTACAAAAACATTAAAAGGTATGAAGGAATAAGATCAGAAAAAACATATTGTACGTCGGCTTCTGATTCAAATTTTTAACAATACAGTCTATTAAATACAATTCTTTATTTATTTATTTATCTTAAGTAAGACCACATCATTGTGCGTTCTAATATAAAATATTATATTTACATACAGACACAATTATTTCAAGCATATTTTTCTAATGACATTTTATAAATTGAAAATTTAAAAATATATTGTGTTACCAAAAATGAATAAATAAAAAAATGGTTATGGCAAACAATTTTTCTCAATTCTTTTTAAATTTAAGAATATTGATTATTGGAGTGATTTTTGATGGAATTTTACTAAATAGTTCTACGGCCCGGTACATGGAAGATTGCTGTGTGCTTGATTTTTTCTTGTTGGCAATATAATTAATTTTGCATTTCACGTCCCATGTCCGTGTATCTCATAAATATAAAGTATCCCTCCTTTAAAAATTCCTTAGACATCATTCTTATAATAATTTTACGTAAAAAAATATATAGTTTTCTTCACCCTCATAAAATTAAGCTCTTTTAACATATCTCTAATACGCTTAAGTATTGTTCTCATTGATTTATTTTATATATTTGCACACGCGTTTCATTATTAATTTTGTTTCTTATTCTGCCGAGAAAATATATGTTTTCTTGCATTTTTTTAAGATTATAGATATAAAGATTATAAATAAGTAAGCATGTTAAAAGTGTTCATACTCATGGCTTTTATTTTACCGATTCTTTTTCAAATCTGTGAATACCATACAGGAGTGTCTGGAGCCAGGGTTGGTCTTTCACCAAGGCGATACTTCTATCAACCATCGCACTGACAGTCCATAATAATAATAATTTTATATTCCTACTTCTGGTAGTTACTATCAGTTAGGACATTTCATAGCTCGGGGTGAAAAAACCGTAACAAGCTATACTTGCATTGACCTACATAATCGAAATACATAGATAAGGTTGTGAAAATTTCATGAATTTAGTTTTGAAACGGCAGACGAAAAATTTACTTCTTCATAACATATGTAATTCTTGTTCTTCTTCTGGTGTCCTTTCATATCAGAGGTTGGCTATTATTAGGGAAAATTTCATATTTTGGACTGTAGAAGAGTATTTACCTACTTTCTATTGAAATCAAATGTAGCTAAATGGAAGACAATACGGGTCTCACTATAGGAAATAGATTGTATGCTCTAATTACTTTATCAGCAAGTGGCCGTTCTACTTGTATTGTTTGTGTGCCTAATGTATGTGTGGAATACATCGGAGACCTTGGAATGTTTTGCATCATGTTTTGATTGTTGTGTATGAGGAGGTCGATGAAAAGTACAATGCGTCAGATCAAACAATAATATTATTTTAAGCACGGAAAACTACACCTTTCTAACTCAACTAATTCAGATATTGGTATCAATGAAAACTGAATGTGATTTTTCTGAGCAAGCGTGAGTTCTACTGCATGTGGAATTTTGAATAGTGGTAAGAATTTACAATTTAACAAAAAAAATTCGTTTTGTTTTTTATGAAAATTCTCAAATAATACACGTTTCTTGAACACAGTGAAAAAAATTATAGACATTTGAAGTTAAAATCAACCTATACGTAGTGGGGGATTAACGCGGTAGGGTCTGGTCTCATTGGATACTTAAAGGGGTTTCTTATTTTTTTAAATAAATATATCTTTGAAGTTTTGTCGCTTTTACCTGTAATAAGATGGGGTAGATTTATTTTTGGGGTAAAATAGTGATTATGGGCCATGTTCGGCTTGTATTATAAGTAAACGATTCTAAAAATGCAAACAGGGTAAATATAACAAGTAACAAAAGAATAATAAATATTTTATGACAATGAGTATATGGTTTTCAGTAGATAGTGAAGACATTGAGTTATAATGATAGAAGTAAGGATAAAACCGAAACAAAGCAAATTAGGGAAGTTTTTAAAGAAATTAAATTATAATAAGTTACGTTTTGTATGTAGGATTTTCAAACAATTTGGTTTTTAAGACGTTTTGAACTCTGCTAGGTTCTATGTATTGGCTAGTTTTGGGGGAAGCTTATTTCAGATGACTGAACCAGATACAACAAAAGCGCGATCATAGTAGACAGGTTTATTTGATCGAGATGGTTCAATTAATCGAACAGCAGTATCTACATCTGCTGACCTCAAAGTAAGCTATCTACTTTTTAAGGGTTGTCGGACACACAGTTCCGATATATTGGCTGGTGCCTATTTAGGTCTCTTTAAATCAACAACACTTAAGAATAATTTGTGTGTATTTTTGATAGGAAAGTGGTTTTTATACATTTTACTTCAAACTTTGTTATTTATTTGTTAGTTTTACCACCGCTGATGGAAAACAAGCTGAAGAGTCGGGATACCTTAAGGATGTCGCAGTTAACGCGGCTGGAGAACCAATCGGAATCCAGGTACAGATTATTTTTACGTGAAATTGCATGGAGATTAGGGTGAGAAAGAGGCGATTATTTGTTGAATGAAATTGAACAAACATTAAAAAATTATTCATTAGAAAGTGTAGGAGAGACTTTGATTTAATATGTATTTAAAAAATTGTTAATTATTATTGACTCACCTTCTTTGTTGCAACTCATCCAGTTCAAGATTTATTGCCGTAGACTTAAAATCAATAAATTGCTGTTCCTCACTCATCACTCTACTAATTATGGGTATCATTCTCAACTGTTCAGAATGTCAAGGCTTGTTAACTTAAGCCATTGTCTTGACATTTTTGGTTCCAGTCTAAAATTGTTTTGTCATTCTTTACGACTCCACCAACACCTTGTTCAGGCCTTAACTTGAATGTTCTTACAAATGTTTACTTTTGTTCTATATTTGTCGTTTCTTCATTAAAATATTATGTGTGTGCTCTTATTTCTCTGTTGCTCTTTTTTTTACTATTTCGTGTTGTGTGCTTTTTGTAATTGGACATTGGTCTGTTGATATAAAAATACACAACTTATAATACAAAGTATTATAATGACAAAAGTGATTTTGCATTTGCGTACTACATATATTTATTTATGCAAAAACCACAAATTTTGCGACCCGGTCTCGTTCAATAATTATTTAACCACATACTCAAACATAGTTTAATTATATTTAATACATTTACCTATTTAGTAATTTAATCAAACAGTAAAATAATTTATTTTGTATCTCAATAAACCTATTTTGACAAAAAATAAATAAAAAAATTATCGAACACTTGAAAAGTGCGACAATATAGCGCCTTACCTTATTTTTGGCAGTTGAATATATATTTAAAAACACCATAGCTTTTGATTAAAATGTCATTGCGGTAGAAACTTATTGCCTTTATCTGGAAATTTAGAGCGAAACAAATTATAGTATTTTATGATGCAAGAGCACAGCATTCGAGATTTTGAATAGTGTAACGTAGCTCAGTTTCTGTTTTTTTTTAAAATTAAATTTACCTTATTATTCTACACGCGTGTTGCATAATGACTAGAAGCTTATTTGTCTTAGTTGAGGTTTGCAGATTCCGGCCACAAGTGTTTGTTTAACATTAGGAAGCATTTTCCCAGCGATGATTGCCGCTGTTAAAAGTAATACAAAACAATCAGCGTATTGTGAATACTCATAATTATTATTCAAGATGAGATAATAGTCATTTGAAACATTTCGTGACGTACTGTTCTCATGTTGCTCGTGTTGGTGGGATCTATTGCCGGTTAAATTTATTATGATGTAACAACGTGCAATTAATTAATTTATTCAAGACCGAAATCAATCATAAAATACAATTGATTAAATATAATAATTTACTCGTTGGAATACAACAATTAAATTATGACGCCCACAAAAATCTGTTAAAGCAACGATAAGATCCGGATCTGAATATATAAGTATTTAAATTCAATTTTTCCTTCCAACAATGACACTTTTTTGTATAAAACTGTAGAGATATCTAATTCCTATTTTTTTTAAATATTTTTTTTTATCTGATGAATTACCACTTCCAGGATTTAATATATCTGAAATAATTTTATTTTTAGGTGGTGCAAGGAAGCTATTCATATACGTCACCAGAAGGAACTCCTGTCCAAGTGAGCTACATTGCCGATGAAAATGGTAAATTAAATAATCCTCGTAATTTCTTCATCTGAAGCCTTGACCAATATTTTTGAGCTGTTATACGAGTATTAACCCTCAATATTATGCATCAGATAATAAGAGTACTTTGCAAACAAACAGTATTTTTTGCATCGTAGGCTACCAATTCCCATTTTTGTTGTTCCATCCTTTGGTAATGTTTGTTAAGTTGCAATGATCTTCTCCTCTTCGATAAAGTAGTTGGTTTGTTTCAAAAAATATTTTTTCCTTTAGTATAAACTCAAGTTTCTATGTCATAGTTTATGACTAGTAAAATTCAATGATTTTCATTGATGCATTACACATGCAGAATGCATTATTTTATGATCTTAAGATAGTACCAATGTTCCAAAAATGTTATTAGTAAAATGAGGAAAGACGTATCAGAAAGACAAGAAATACTTTTGTGTAAGGTTATTTCAAGATGAGTATTAATGAGAGTACTCTTGCATAAAATATATTTGAAACGAGTTGTCCATGCGACATAAGCAAGGAGTGTGTGCCCATACATAGTATAATTTGGCATCTGTCACTCTCCGGGGAAATGCGTGATTATTAATTCGTAAAATTATGTGATGTTATGTTAAGTGTTTGTAAACAGTATATGACATCATCGCCAGAGACGAGTATGTTGAAGACAAAATTTTATAAAATGCTAATAAATATTGACAGTATTTTTAACAACGAAGAGTATTATTTGTTTTTTTTTTAATGAACCGCTATTATTACGTTATTAAATATTTTCAGGCTTCCAACCTACTAGCATTCGCATTCCCTCTGTGCCTGGAGCCCTTCCCCTGGGAGTCAACACCTTCGCGGCCAGGGCGGGCCTCGCCAGTGCCTACCGCAACCCATACGCCGCCGCCAACGCTCCCTACGCTCCCGCCATCGCGCCCTATGCCGGGAGGTTTGCTCAACCCTTGCCGCTGCCTCTGCCTTCTCCTCTTGTTAAGTAATGTACCAATATAGAAAAGGACCTTAGCTCAAATGATGCGCTGATTTTTTGGATAAAATACACTTCATTTATTGAACTTTTTTAAAACATATCTAAGTATCTTTCATTCAGTTTCACATGAAAATACGTAATTTCGAATATTAGAAATCTTGTTACATTTTTTCTAGGAAATCTTGAATTATGGAAACGGAATATTTATTATTATTTTCTTGAAATATAAATAAATTCACATTTATGTTACTAAAAATTATATGTGTTGATAATCAATCAAATCTTAGTTATAATTTATCACGAAGTATTTGCAAATCAATCATGACCTTTTTTTACTATTTTGTATGTTAAGAAATTAGATTGCTTGTAAAAAAATTCGCATAGTTTGCTCCTTTGTATGCGAATAGATATATGTATTAGCCTGATGCATAGAAAATGAATAAATGAAATTGAAAAAACACTTTTTTATTTAAAAACCTTCATATATTATTGTATTTTGCAAAAAAAATATTTTTATAACGTTTTTATTACACAAAACCTTTATATATTGTTGTAATTTGCGAGAGCGATAGTTCCTAATAATATTTTATTACAAAAATGATCTATTAATTAACTTATGAAATAGTTCATAAAACAAAAAATAATTTATTATGCAACAATAATATCACAAAAATAAGTGTCGAAGAGATATTTTCCGAAACTTCTTTACCAGGTTTGTTCTAAACCGTCTCGTTAATGTCCATTCTTGCAGTCTTCAGGACTGGACGTAGCTGGTCTTAATATCTACAGATGGCGCTGTAAAAAACTGCTAAAACTAATAGCATCCCAGTTTGATCCGTAGTTGATAGATGGTGTATATTTATTCCCACGCAGTAGTCAAAATTATTAATACAATGCTTTTTAGAATAGCTTTAAAAATATATTTTTTTAAATGTACTTACTTCAGATTTAGTTCAACATTTTCATATCGTCTCATTTTTTTATATCTGAAATAAGTAAGACAAAAAATGAAGGGGGCTTGAAGAACGGAATTATCGAAAGCATACAACCTACGTAACGTTTGGTTTTAGGTTTTGAACAAAAAAATACGCACTTATAATATTTTTAAAAATCCCGGACAAAATTTACTAATTACACGAGTGCATAAATAAATAATTATTAATTGAGTCTTAAAAAAGAGTGATATTATTCTATAAGGGCAGTGGCAACAGTTCAGAGTTAGATACATAGTTGGTCTCGGAGTTCAAATCCCGATTGCGGTGTAAAGTTATTTTCGCGTTTGATATTCAATGCATGTATTAAATTTAACATTTATTTGCCCAAGCCAGGATTTGATCTCGCGACCTCTGGATGTGTAGCCGAGGATCTGAAACACTTGACCACGGAGGTTGTAATGTACTTTATCAAAAAATAAAAATAATTGGTACCTAGTGCACGATGGACTCCATAGTCGAGTGGTAAAACGCTCGACTACGAATCTAAAGGTCCCGGGTTTAAACCCGGCGTGAAAAAAATTCTTTATTTAATACGTGTCATAAAATATTTAATTCATACAAAATAATATATGGTGTATTTGCGGCACGTTTCAGAGTGGTAGATACTGTATCACAGTATCGCCCTGGTGAAAGATCACCATTCAGAATCGAAACGTTGCTTAAAAATGGCATTAGCCGTTTTTAGTGACCAGATTTGAATATTCAGATACTTCCCAACCTTATTCTTTCCCATCTCCATCCCCTCCTCACTATCTTCAGCCTAACAACATATCCCAATTGGAAATGCCAAAGTCCCAAAGGATCCAGATGGTTGGAAACAGTTGAGACCCTTGTGTGGTATTCACCATAAAAATTAAAATACGATGCCTGGCATCCGTGTGTCATCAAATTGCGGATCAAAAATAATATCTTGTTCTTACACAATTTATTGTTGTTATTTGATATTTATTTATAAATTAACGGACTAAAGTCCAATTACAAAAATACATAAAAAACACGAAATATAAAAAAGAGTAACAGAGAAGAAATAGCATTTAAATTGAAATAAATGAAGCGATGACAAAAATAAGGCAAAATAAACATAAGAGAGAACATTCAAGATATGCCTTCTTAAAAGCATTAACGTACATACATTTTAGGAATCCTGCCTGTTATACGTACTTGCATAAAAATCAAATAAAACTTATTAAAAAAAAACGATAAGGCACATATTGAAGCGAATCTGGTTACTAAGCACTGTGAGAATACTTGTTTTGCGCATTTCCCATATCTGCTGGTCGCATCTTCACCGTGACGCAACGGCTGCAGTCGAAACGACTTTTCTCGTCTGGACATAATATATAGTACTAGCATCTGACCATTTGTGCGTCGACGCATTCACGTTATTATGAAAACGGCTTATCGCACAAGGCAGGTTCTCGTTTTATACAAAAAAGCGTTAAGTAGTTGTAATCTTGTAATGATTATTTAAATAATTGTCTGTACATGCTAACGTATAATTTAACTCTGTTTTTTTTTTGTAAATTAGTACGATGTACGTATATTAGTAATTGATTATCCACCTACACCAATTTTGTTTGAAAAATCTAGAATAAACACTGAAAAAAAGTGAAGTAAATTCTAACTAGATAAATTAATATATTTAAATATTAAAGTATGGTTTGGAGGCAAGGTAAAAAGAGGTTCAACAATTATTTTGTCAACAACTAATTGTTGTTATAGATTTGTATATATAAGGCCAAGAGATCTGTTTGAGTTTTGTGTATGAAATTCATGGAGAAATAATAAATAACTGCGACAGTAAAGACAATAACATAGAGACTGGAGATCACTGAGGCTAAACGGGAAAAACCCCAAGAGGCACGGATTTAAAAGATATCAGTTCCGTTAATAATAATAAAAAATATTATTAATTAGTTCTGCTTTTACAAAATAAATTATAGTGAATATCGCACAAGGGTATAAACTGCTCCCAACCGTCTAGAGCCAGTAAGACTATAGCATCCCCAATAGGGGAATATTGTAAGGCTGAAAGTAGTAGGACTGGGAAGGATATGGGGAAGTGGAAGGTTGGAAAGTACCTGGCTATTCACATCTGGTCACCAAATAAGGCTAAAGCCATTTCAAGCAACGTTAGCTAGTTCTAGTTTTTATTTTTGGTGACTTATTTATATGATTTTAATTAATTGTTTAATTACTAATTTGGGTAAAAACCGAATTTCTCTCAATTCTTACTCTGTAGAGTATGAATAAGAGAAAATCAACTTCAAGTACCTCACACAATAAGAATTTATAGATAATTCGGTTTTGACCAAAATTAGTAATTAAACAGCAACCTAAAAAAATATAAATACATCGTTTCTATGTTACCTAACTACAGTTTAATATTGGCTTTAAACCCCGAAATAGCTGTCAGTAAAAATGTAAAAAAAAAACTGAAACCAGCAGAACTTAAAAGTAATAATATTGATAACTTTGTTTATAACCACTTTTATTGTTCAATATTATGTCTACGGTTTTGGAAGCACCCTTCCATCATCAGGACAGTATTAAAGTTTATCTGTTTTATTTATAAATATGGCAAGCCACAAAGTAAATGCTTTTTACGAATATGTAATAATATTGAATTTGATTGAATTAAATAATTTTTAAAATATGTAGTTCTACAAATTTGAAACAAAAACTGTAAATATTTTAACGGATACTCACTTCCTCAAATTTATGCAACGGGTAAATATTTCAGAAAATTGTAGTTTTCATGCATTAGTTATTATAGTAAAGGCTCAATGATATAAATCTTAAGATTGATAAATTAATAAATTAGGCTTGGGGCTAAGGGCTTGGGGCAAGAAAGTCTGTCGCTACACTACTGTCTTTGAATATCAAATGTTAAAAACTTGTCATGCATTAAATGATTCAATAGGTAAGTACATAGAAGGTGTACGTCTGAATATTTATAAACATATATTATATACTAATTACCATTCAAATATTCGGCCAATATGTCACAACAAGTACATCTGATACAGGTGAGATCGATGAATGAAAAGATTTAACATAAAGGTATATGCACCTTCAGTCGTTATTAATCACCAAGATGAACATTAACAGTCCTCACATAAGGCGATGCAATCAAATATGATTACACTCGTGCTATCCTTGTAATAAATGCATTTATATTCGTATTTTTTCAAGAATTTACGATTGGAATAAAATGTAATGTAATGTAAATATTTGTGGTGACTTTGCTTCATGTTTTTATCTCATCTTTAATATAATTATGTCCAATTTTTTTGCAATTTATTTCATTTTTGTTCAGGAAATTTTGTATGTGAATAATATTTTAATATCATGGCCGGAAACGCAAAAGCCTGAAGCGCCATTTTGAGAAGTTTACACCAGAGCACTTAATTTTTTTTTTTACAATAAAATTCATAATTCTTTATTACCTGGTTGGATTTTGAAAAAAAAAATAACTCAGGAAACTCAATGCTCTCACTGAGTTAAAGCTAAAAAAAGTCTCAAACTTGTGTCGCGTCAAACCTTCTCGCAAATGGTAAATATATTTTAGATGACTGATTGGCCACAAAAATCTTTAAAATCAAACGAGAGTAGGAGAATTTGTTGTAGAAAAAAAAAACTGATTAAAACTGCATATTTAACTTTTTTTTGACCAAAGTATCGTTTAGAAATTTTGTATTTCCAACGACTATATGACGTTTAGTAAGAAGAGTGAAAAAAACATAAATTTTATTGCGACTTTATTGAAGACATGGGTCCCTAATTAGATAAAAATAAGTGGTGTCCCCACGCAAAGAAATTCAATATTATTTAAAAATATTAAAAAAGAGAAATCTTTAAAAGCGTATTTCCGATAGTCACCTATTTTCAAGATTATATTAACGGAAAAAATTAAGTAAAAATAGGTCTAACTCACCAAAATTATAAATAAATATAGAACAAAGCGTATAATACAGTATGTACCCACACAATTACGAGGTTTAATATTAATTATAAAACACAAAAATTCATTTAAAAAAAACCTTATTTTTACATATTTTTTTTATTATTAACGTTATATTCATCAATTATGTCAGACAAATCACAATAATTTCAATAACAGCTACAATAGGTATGCAAAAGTATAGAGACCAAAACCCCAAGAAAAATTAAAGATGATGGAAAACAGAAGCAATTCGCTATGCAAGCAATATACTATATAGCTATACAAATGTTAGAGTAGGTAGCTGTTTAATTTGTATTTATAAATATTAAAAGTCAGAGAAGGGATCCACAAGTACTATGATTCAAATGATCACATTTTATTTATGTCCAAAAATCTGAGAAAATCACTAATATAAAGGACAATAGAAGTGGCCACTGGATTACAAAAATGGTTGATAAAAATAATAATGAACGATTAAGATTGTAATAGAACTACTACACATAATTGTACCTACCGTGCTTTGATAAGAATTTCTGTGATGTTATTGGAGCGTTATTTAAAATTATGAAGACAACAGAAAAATAAGAAAAATCTGACAAACAACAATTACATAAATTAATGATTTTTTTTCCGAATAAATAATATCTCACAGGATGTGCATGACGGCTGGCAGGTTGAAACTATCAACTTCTAACCGAATATTCCAATGTATAGTTTTCGAAAGATTAATAGTTTGTAAATCAAAATATATGTAAAATAAAGAAAAAAAAATTGCGCACGGCATACAAAAATGACGTCTAAATAAATAAAAAACGAGATTATCTTGAAATGTCTAAATTCCATTAGAAATAAAACAAATGTCTTCCAAAATGCATAGAATCTTTCTAAAAAAACGCATTTGTCAAAATATGCACGAAACTTATGAAAAACACTAAATATGCTGGCTTGATTCAATTTCCATGACGATACACATATACGAGTATGTTCCAAACGATCTCCATAGTGTGTCCTTCGCAGTGTTGCACCTGCAAAGTACCACTTACCAACACCTGTAATTGTGTTTATTCGCTGAAGACGAAAGCCAAGTACTATTAAAATTGCATGCGATACAAAGATTGTTAATAATATGGTACACTTCATACATTATTAATAGTCTGTCCGCGTGTGTATTGCATCACAATTTTTAAAGCGATGGCATTTATCTCACCATTTCACCTGTAAAACCATTCTTACGTGCTTTGAAAAAGATGCAGTATATTATTTTGAAACAAGATAAATAATATTGTTTATGCATACACGTTGTGACCGATGATGTAGCCATCACCAAGTCTAATTTAAAAGATCAATTTAAGTCACATTAGGACAGGTCAGCGAATTAAATTACCGAAAAATAAATTTGGTGAATAAAATGAATTAGCTTTACAAATGTTTATATCCAAATACGTATTTTTCATAGATTTTTGAGATTGAAAAAATATATTTGAAAAATGTTATGGCGCATAGAGACCACAATTATCCGAAGAAAGTGGACTTATGGCATCTCCAATTTGGGGGATGTTATCAGGCCATATTATATATATATATATATATATATATATATATATATATATATATATATATATATATATATATATATATATATATATTTGCTCCTTGTTTTAATTTCTAAGCTGTATTCAATAAATGATTAAGCAGTTCAATTTTATGTCTAAATTTTCGAACCCCTCTGCAAGCGAAATAAAAGAAACATTATTTTGTGGTCACATTGCCTCTTAAGGTTGGGATCGAAAGGAAATTAATCGCAGCACTGAGATCTTTTAAGTATTATTTGTTCATCTTGGCAATGTTGTTCGGAGGGCAATAGTTGCCATAGAGATTTGCAAAATCCAAGAGATAAGTTTATGAGCAGTCATATTATGTTATATAGATCCAAACAATGAAAAAGATCATTCCTAATATGTTGTTAGATTTTATCAATTAATACCATTATATTTGTTTTCTTCTTCCTACTCTACGAGACAACGCTGTAGATACACAGCCTTACATTGTTCTTCAGGACGAATGTGCTTATCTTGCAGCACGGTTCAAAATTTTAAAGCCCTAAACTATAACCAAGTTTACATACCAAAAGTATTGATAAAAATATGATATATACATTTATATATCATCTCAATTAGCTAAATATTTTTCCTTCGCCTAATGCATTATTAACGGTCCACACCTTAGAGCGATCAAAATTTATTGTCTGGCGCCAGATTAATAATCCAAAGATTCTTTTTTTCTATGCAGGTAATAATGTGGAAGGTATTTGAAATGAAACAATTCGCGTCATAAAGCAAAAGACTCATTGACTCACCTGACATTCCAACTGCAATCCTACGAGCATATTGTAAATGTGCAAACCTCACATATACCTACATAAACACAGAAAAGCAAAGGTAACTGATATTATCAATCGTTGGATGTCATGGAAATCCGGGTTAAGTGATGTATGTACCGTACGATGGAATAGAAATTTAATTGCTACCAATGGAGAAGGATCGAAAGGACATACAAAAAAAATTGCTTGAATTTTTTTTTAAGACTCTTTATCTTTACGTGATTGAAGGCAGGTGGAATATGAGACATCATTTAGGTATCCGTTGTGTTTATATTGGATTACATGCATTTTTATTAAATACACCTCCTGTTCTTTATTTTCACTGATTTACTCGTAATAGTAGGCCGACAGAGCATTTTGAAGACGACCTTTACTTCTGATGTTTTGGGCAGTTATTTATGTTAAGGCGTTACCACATGCAATAATTCCGAATAAGGTAAGATGTTTCTTTTTTTACCTTTCACGATCTGAACAAATTTGCGGTGAGGAGTTTTGCATTTTAAAGTGATCTTCGCCACTTAATTTTATTTTTAAATGTGCGATTTATGAATAAAATGTATTATTTATATTTAAAAAAAGTACTTCAAACAAATACAAAGTTATTTAAACGAAAGTACATACATTACGAATAACAAGCAATAGATTTTAAATGAACCCTTTTTGACAGTTGAAAAGGGGGTTCATAAAATACAGTTTTTATTTTATGGCATATATTTGCCTTTCATATAAAATGTTCATCATAAGAACAAAGTTAACACAGTTTGATTAAAGTTTTTAATTTGTTTCAATATGTGTGTGTATAAATATATAATTATTTGCTAAAGTATTAATAAATTGAAATTTCAAAATGCTATTAAAAATAATAATACTTAAGTTATAATATATGTACAAAATGATTAATAGTTGAACGATTAAAAATATATAACATTTGATGACCCCTCATCAAAGTAGACATATGTCCGTATTATAATGATCTGCATTTTATATAAAATTATCCGAAAAAATATAGAATAGTTCAATAACAAGAGTAAAATAACAACAACAGAAATCATTAAATCAGTCCGGGGATACTATGATAATCCGAATAATCTGCTTATCTAAATAAAATGTACTCCGCATAAGCCTCCATGAAGACCTCAATTATCCACTGTCAGTAAGATGAGCTCTTTTCTACTGGGCCATTTGCTGCAGGAGAGATAACATCCCCACATAATTATTTCTTTCTGTATCCATGAATTTGATTGAGAGATTTAAGAGAAAAAGCATATAAGTATAGTTCATTGGATTAATACTAAATTTTTACTCGAGAAGTATTACATTTGAAAAATATTTTTTCGTGAAACACAAAATAAACGCACTAACTAATTAACCATCACATAATTTCCTCGCAAGGGTATGCATAAAGGGGACACCGCCACACAATTCTATTTTAGCACCAACTGCTTGCTTCATTTACATTCAGGCACTATTTCATACATACACTTTTATCAATATTCTCGCAATTTTTTATTAATGAAATCACTCATTCAAAGGGTAATCAAAACCACCGAGACATTGTTATTCACTTAACATACTTTAAAACTGATTTACATAACGTCAGTTTTCCCGGAGTATTTCCTTTGTAAAACCTAGATTAACCACTCAGAAGGGTTCGCAAAACAAACCCCTCAACCGGGCTTAGAACCTAAAATCTTAGTTACTTTAGTAATGATTAATAACCACAAACTATTGTATTTCCTTACGCCTTACAACTTCCCAAATAGTAAAAACGAACACGTGCGGTGACACAAACAAAACACGTGTATTATGTGAATGGTTTTCTAAATAAGGCTTAATGTACCACAAGTATATCGCAGACGACTATCAGACCAAATAAGAAGTCAGATTACTGCCACAATCTTAACTAAGAGAATGCATCTTCAATTCCCACGTAGGTTTTATAACTCAACGGGATTGTAAAGGATGTAGATAGGTGCATTTTCAATATTGACATCGTAAATAACGTCTACGGGCATCGGTGTAATTTTTACGTCCTTCATTCTATTCGAGTACACAGTACTTAGGCTGAAAAAGTAAAAGTTGTCTTCGCGAATGGCTCGAGATGTCCAGCGATGCGCCTTGCACCGAGCCTCCTTGCCTCTTTGTCTGCGCATCAGCCGACTCAAAGCCGCACCGATATAAGACAAATAACATTATTATTCGAGAGTAATTTTTATTTTTACATCTATTTTTTTGTTACATGCATTTTATAAAAAGACATTTTTTTTAAAAAGTAAAAAAAATATATGGTATGGAGAAAAAATAAATAATAAAATTAAAATAGAATAATTATTAAAAAAACATATATGTATTTGTACTTATGTAAAGTGTAAATATGATAAAAATTCCACTTAGGCAAAACCGCTGCGTGGGTATACTTGAGATTATTTGATAGCAGTGAAACTTTTCTTATTATGGAATGTACATATATTATGAAACAATATCATTATTAGATTAACAATGTTATTTCAAAATGTACATTTGACATTTTGATGGTGCGCTTTGCAATTCAAAACCTTATGACGTAACCTTTAAAAAGCGTATTTTAAAATAAAAATAAGAAGCTGTTTCTTGGAATGTTGGTACAAGCCTGTGTTGTAATTTTTTCATGAACTTTTTCCAAAGAAATAAAACGAGGACTAACCTTTTTGTGGTTTTTTTATTTCTCAAAAGATGAGATGATTAAAGTTCCGTAAGAACATTGCTAGAAATCACATCTTATTGTCGTTTATGATCAGACTCAGCTCTTTTGGTTGTTTTCGTTATTAGTACTTGAAGCCATAAGTACAGCGCTACAACATAATTGTAAATAAATACAATGGGATATAAACCGTATCCCAGCTATGCACAAATATATACAGAAAAATATTTACAATGAGAATAGAACGTGAAAATGCCAACTACTTGTATTTCTAATCAATATCACTGTGAAATGCTTTTAAACATCGCCTGTTTTCATCCAAGCTCTGTGAAGTGAAATGATGAATTACAATATAATTGGAACTTAAAAAAATGGGGACTAAAGTTTTGACTTAACGTTATCTTCCGCATTGAGTAACCTTAGAATTTAAATACAATCTGTTGGAAATACTCGCACGTGGAGTGCTCAGGCATAAAATAAATAATTCACGTAAAATATGTAGCCCGTTTGAAACGGCACGAGGCGCTTGTCCGCTTTGGAATACGATATTCACGTTGGATGACGATACATACTCGTATAGCAAGTTGAACTCATTCAAAGGTGTATCGGTTGTGTTGCTATGCGAGCATCATTACTTCAATAAAGGTAGCAAGGTCAACGAGATTCTGGTATACGTGTTCAGATGACCAATTAAAAGATGGTCCCTTTGCATTTGTAGTAAATATTTTTTCGTAGGGTGACTCGTTTTTATTTCAATCTGAAAGGTATCATTAATGCTGGTAACTTTTTAATATGCACAATGATTGAAGCCTCTAACTGTATTGAGAAAATACAAACCTTTCCTCGATTGAGAAATTTTACAGCCGTTCGCCCTTCAAACGGTGAAAATACAAACCAAAATAAATCATCCCACTTGAAAAAAATAGTAAAAAAATCATTTCTATCTCACCACGTAAATGCGCAAGCAATGTTTTTGTGTCACAATGTTGCTTCAGCGGGCGTCAATTGAATACATTATAAAACAAACTTCTTGGATACTACAAGCAAATAACTCGAGGTTTATTTATAGTTTTTGTGTTCAATTTGTAGAACTCCATTTTAATTTTTATATAATTTAATTGAATTAAATTTAATATTATTATTATTGAGTTCTGCTATTTTCAGTCCATTATTTTTAGTGACAGTTTGACAACGGCGTTTAAGGCCATTGTCAAACTGACAGTTTAAAAATAAAAACTGAAAATAGCAGAACTCAATACACACTAATATTAAATTTAATTCAATTAAATTATATAAAAAAAAAAAAAAAAAAAAAAACTTGAGGTTTGTTATAAAAGCTATTTAAATCACACAATATAAAACATAGATTTTTAATGATGCTAATTTGAAAAACAAAGTATTCATTTAAATTTATGCCGCAAAAAATGTTTTCTCAAAATTAATAATCAGTTTTCGTACACTTAAAACATGTCACAGAAAGATAATCCATTACGCATTTTACTATGTGTAGTTTTATATTGTGTTGCATTAGCTTTTGCACAATTTATTTTTATTTTTTATTAATTATTTTATTAGTATGTACGTGGACACTAATACGATGATGATTTTAGACACTAATACGATGATGACGATGACGATGATGATAAGAAATCGGTTAAACATATAAAATTATACATGGATCAAAATGCACAAAATTATAAAATTGGCATGAAATAATAATAACACCTACTAATTATTTGAATCTTTGTGGATCTCCCGAGGGCCGTACGGAGATGATAATACTAGAGTTCACAGGACAAATATACTATTAATATATTTTTTTAAATCAATTTTTTATTTTTTTTATTTCTTTTTAAAATATCCCGGTGTTTCGAAATGGAAAGAAAACTGCATTTAAATTATCTAAATTAAAACGTCAATGCAGAGTGCGAAAACAAGAAGGTGAACCTAGGTGGTATGTCACTAGTGAAATCAGTAGATTAGACTATTTGTTCACACCATTTTTATCACATACCTCCTTACTCAATCACATCATACAGTTTCCTTTGATTCAATATAAAACAATATTATTATTTAAAAAAAAAAATTCTTTACAATTTTTTTTTTTTTTGCTTTTTATTTTGGTAATTTACATAATTTCGACAAGAAAAATATTTAAAAAAATCCTTCGCAGCCAGATCGTTGCTTAAAAGGATCGAGTAAAGTTTATTTGGTTTCGACCATATTAAATTTTTGCTTTTAACACATTTGAAATAATAACAAAATGAGGTATAGAGCAGTAATAAATAGAGTTAGTTAGTAGCTTCTAATAAACAAGCTCCACCTACCGAAATAAATAGAAATTTAATTCTGAATATCAATGCAATTGCTATATACATTTTATATATATTTTTAGAAAGTAAAAATTACAATATGTACATAAAAAACAAGTTTGTCCAATATATCATCCTCGTCCCTGGCTGGCACCCTTCATTCCTCACTAGGTCATCCGCGTATCTCCTGTAACGGGTGAAATACCTGATTCAGTATCATTTAAAGTTCACTTCAAAACTGGATGCCTGAAACAATTGAACCCAACAAGTGGATCAAGGATGCTGCGGCAGATGGACCTTAACTGCCCCGATTAAAGGACTGCGTCTCACACTTAGGGCATCATTAATTACAGTTCATCAATTGCTCCAAATAAGGGGTTATGAAAAACGACTTGTATATTATAAAGTTATTAACCTTGCCCGCGTTTTACGTAATGTAGGCATACTAATTGATGATGCGTACTTTGCGGAATTCAATGTATTATGCAGATTGATCTATTTATTGAATTCTATAGTTACAAGTACATAATGAGCCACTTTCTATCTACTCCATTCAGGGGGAATTAGGTCGACTTTGAACCCTCTACCTCTTAGACAAACAGCATGAAAGTTTTATTTTTGTTAAAACGTTTGTATTTCCGTGTATTCAAAGTGAATCCAGCTTCTTTGCAGTCCCAACGTATAGTGATTCAATAGATGTGAGTTCTGGAGTGTTGAATGTAACAAACTAACTAAGAACTAAGCAACTCTCTCCTAGTACCTATTAACTATTCTGTTTTTCCGATTACTGATATAACCTGCTCAAGAGTTCGATTCACTTTATCGTAATTTATCTTCCGCCGACGTCCTTAACATCTTCTTTCATCTTCTTGCGAATCATACATTCTCACGAGACTCCCTTTCTATCCACGCGATTTGGGTGTTATTACTATTCTAGAGAATCTTTCTTAATCCTTGCATTCCATTCGTAACACTCCCGCTAATAGTTTTACCCCATATACGCCTCAGACATCTTATTTCTATTGCGTTTGATGTTCTTTCATCTAATTTTGCTTTATTTCCTAATCTCCTCATTTAATGTTCTCCATTCTTAGTACACGATATCCCAATACACCGGGGATCTAATTTCTCCTACATTCAGAATACTTACGCCTTTCCTTAACTTAACACTTTCATTCCACACTGCGACACAGCAAGGGCGGTGTCAGAATAATGTTATGAACTGCTAGTCTGACTTACTTTGACGAGATTTCTATTTATTTTCATCATAAATTTAATTTCAACAAAATGAATGATATTTTTTCACAAACATAATTTAATTATACATTTCGACATTTTAAAGATTCAAATAAAACAATTATAAAAATAAACCGAAATTAATAAAACATCTGAGTACGACCGAGAATCTAACTCGGAACCTCACCTTGCCGGGAAATACATATTGTTTAAATATTAAGATTGCTTCAATAATACACACCACAACGAAAGAGTTTAAAGAGGATTTAAAGAGTAAATCTTAGTTAATTTAAAACAAATAAAATTTATTTACCTATTGTTGTAAAGTTCTATATATTTATTCATAATACTTGGATTATTTGTATAGCGCCGTTTTTGTGAAAACTCGCCTGAAAGGCGCTGTGGCACATACGAGTATATGGGTATGTTTATTTATTTAATGCAGAAAACATATTTGACATTTCAAAAATGTTTTGACTGTCCAACTCGTTTTTTTCGGTTAAAGACAGTCAAATTATCAATATATCATTCAATATATTATATACCAGTTCTTACCCCTGAATCATGGGATGTTACTTGACTTGCCTTTAAAAATTATTGGTTGCTCTAATCCAGCATTTAAAATATAGAATATTGTCTGATAGGTAATTCATTAGGTGATTGGGGATTTGAAAATATTATTATTTCAATATGTTAATTTCAATTAACATCAGTTCTAATTTTTAAAAAGTTCATACTCTTAAATGTGTACGTATGTACTCACATAGTAAATTGTTTATAGTTAATAATATTAAAACTCTTGTTCTAAAGTGCATTGAATTAATAAGTGACATGTGAAACAATCTGAGGAGATAGTACGGTGTTTCGGATTGCAAGTGCACGGGTCAGGTAACAATGCTTCTGGGTGACATTTGCATCAACGTTCCTCTATATCACGATTCTCTCAAGTGGAGTATTTTCTGTCGCAATACCGATTTATAACAAACTGGGAACGGAACTTGCCAACACATCTATGTGGTATATTGAATAATGTATGTATATTATAATGTGTTATATCGTCGGTGTAAGTCATCATTTCAAAATACGTTTTTTTGGCGCTTTCAGTTGAACGGCACAAGCCGCATATATTGGCATATTCAAATTCTGAAATTGACCAATCGAATGCGTACACTCGGTTAAAGTAAATACAAAGAAGCAAGCAAAACCGCGTGACATAAAAAAAACGTTTTTTGTCCCTCCTGAACATTTTGAAAAATGGTTCTTCCACGGTATTGAACTTCATCGACGATATATAATTGTATATATATGATTAATTTATTGTTCGTTTATTATGATTAGCTTTTAAACATTGCCTTACTATATTTAAGTATTCGTGTCATAATAATATTATATTTCTAAACCGTCCTCTCCTTACTCCCTTCGGTTTCACAACTTATGCGAATTAGGGATGCCGTAGATCAACTGACTCCGGTCGGTTTGGACTCTTTTTCGGTATTCACATAAATAAAAACTTAAGTATAAAAAAACAATTACGGAGGTGGTCAATTGCCTAGTCGGTTACGCCTGAACCTTTAACTTTTGAGTTTTCAAACTTAAAAAATAAACTTTTATGAGGAAGGTGTGGTCAATTCAGGGTCCATATCGGGATACACAAATTTCAGAGCTAACAATATCCAATTTGAACGCTTACAAGTATATCTGTGGAGGCGGCCAAACGAGAAACAAACAAGCTTTTTTTTGCACAGATTGACCCAATATTAACAGCAGTATATCCCCCGACTGTACAGATAAGTTAATAGATTAAAAGGCTGTATTTGAATATGTATGCTTGCTTCGTTTCAAAACACACTTTCTCATGGTAAATTTAAAGTAGTATTAAATTTACGAATATGCGCACATTTTTAGTTTGGTGCCTTTTTTAGATCTTAGGTGTTTAATTAAACCTGCAAATGTTTATCACTTCTTCGTTTATCGGAAGGTATTAAATTTATTACTAAGCGTAAATTTATTAACTGGGTAATTAAACATTAGGTAAGTAGACATTGGAGAAGTGTCTCACTTTGACCTGATTTTTTGTAAAAGGCATTTTTACTTTAGCTGTGTAAAATGCATGAGGCATCTTCAATAATATATTTATTTACTAGGAATGCATCTATATCTGATGCACTTTTAAAATAAAACTTTACGGCTTACTTGAAATATAGGCATTTAGGGATGCAGGTAGGTCTTGTGCTGACAAATTGAATACTGCAATTCAAGTGGATGCACGAGTTGAATTTTAAGTGCTGAACGTTGATGTAATAAAATATTTGAAAATAAAATCAAAAGTTGCTATCCATAAATAATGAGCACGTTTAATTAAAATTAATTTCACATTAATAATTAATTAATTATTACAATAATGAATTATTCATTAAATGCAAATATATAAATACATTTATGGGTTTCGAAGTTAAAATAATCTAGGGTAATTTTTGCATCGCAGCTCAGAAATCAAAATACTAGTTGATAAAGGCTTAAAAGCTTTAAATTTTTTGAACTCATCGCTTTAATCAAAATCTATGATTGGTTTCTAACTGGTTTAGAAAGAACATTTTCACTGTCAAAAAAAATGTTTAATTATCAACAAATAGCGGACAGTCAAAAAGCATCTTGTAGTTATTTTATTTATTTATTTAATTTACTCTTATCATGGAAAGCTACAATACAACGGCTTTTTAACAATATACTATATATTTTAATAAGTAAGTATTTTAATCTAGAAACAAAAACACTGAATTCGAAAGCCTTTCTCTTTGATTAGAGTTTTTTTTTTATTCGTAGAAAGCAATCATTTTGTGGTTTGACACATTTAAAGAAATGAAAAAATAACTTTGTATAAGACAACAAATATTATTTAATTTTTATGACCGAACGGTTTCGCTTAGCCTAAGCATCATCATAGTTTAATTTTGTACCCTGATGATGCTTAGCATAAGCGGAACTGGTCGGTCATAAAAAATAAAATAGTATTCGTGGTCTTATACAAATTTATTTTTTCATAACTTTTTATAGAAATAAAATTTTGCCTTTGTAGTAAACTGTCATGATTTTTTAGGGCTGTTAATATTAATCAATAGATTTAAGATATTTTTCCTACCTTTTTGGCATACTTTGTGGAATATGAAGCCTTTAATATGACAGACCAATTTCAAACTATTCTGAGGTACTAAGTAATGACAGGACTGGCCGTGATGGTAGTCTCATAAAACTAGTTTAAAAAAATAAAACTCTGTATTAAATTATCAGAAAGAAGGTTATCGGCGCGTTTAAGGTAATTGATGATGAGGCAAACTACTTCTGCAAGTAATATGATAACTTTGTTGATATGTATTCTAATATAATATTAGCAAACAAATTGGAAGAAAATATTTTACAGTAAAAGTTGAGCAAGGTGACACAAGAAGTGATCGCAAATGCGTAATGGTCATATCGATAAACTGTTTTTCGTATGAATTTATTTGGCACTTTTTTATCCCTCTATTCGCATACTCGTTTTTTTCTCGATATTTTGTAACGCCTTGGTAGATATTTATATGAGAATTAAATTACAGTTTCGTAACAGTAATATAAATTGAGCAAAGGAGTACTTAATATGTAATAGCTACATAAGTACACAAATAGTTATTAAGTTGTTTTATTTAAGTTACAAATAACACATTTTTTACCGAGCGTGTGATAGATCAGAAATAATCAGCAAAGATAAAAAAGAAGAAAAATTTTACCTGTGTACCTGAGTAGTAGTAGGTAAATTATTATGTTTTACTTTCTTAAGCCAACTTACAAGTACATATTTATGAATTTTCTTAAGAAATATTTTTGCCTAGATATTCATGGCAAAAAAATATTAGCATTTTATAAATCGAATGTTTTAGTAAGTATCCACATTCTGATGCTTTTTTTAAAGCTTGGAAACCAATCTTTTTGTATGTTGAACCTTCAGTTTTAGTTCATTTTTGTCAATCCATAATTATCAAATAATGTAAAATTAGTTCTTACTGGAAAATCTTTGCAGCACAATTTGTAAATCCAAAGTCAAACTTAAACCACCCACGCATAACAAATGATTGGTTATGTAATGAGTTTTTAGGCATTTTCACGGAATGTTAATGCAATTGATTTAATGCAGATGGAAAAAATCGTCACTTTCTTGTAACTTTTTGTATTAAGTACACTTACCTTGTCGTTGTACCTACCAATTATCGAATTTTAATAACGTGTACTTCTACAAGATTTTTTTGCACCTGTTTTACTTTTCAATTTACTCTAACGTCTTTCTTTAAACTTAGGTATCTTTACGTATGACGATTACTACAGTTGTACAAATTATCGAACTTTTGTAATACGAGTATATTTTTATTTTTAAAAATTTCATTCTATATTATTGTGAACTATTTGCAAATCGTTCAGATATATTCGTGATTTAGTTTACTTTTCAGGAATCACTTAGGTTTCGAAATTGTATTTCATGGTTATGAAACTTAAACTCGTCGAAACATTTCAAGTCACTTTCGTCATAAGCATTGCTTTGCGGAATAATCAACACACCATCACCCACAGGGCTCATTTGGGAAGGCAGAAAGGGTAAAAATCTATTAATAACTAAAAGTAAAAAAATATTAATTATAAGCAGAACATCATTATTAGAAGAAACTAAAGTAAAATATTAAATAAAAAAATACCACAGAAAAACGTTGTTTAAATAAATTTTTAATTTTTTATTTCATCTTTCATCGTAAAGTAGTAACATTTTTTTTTTTTTTTACAAAGTGAACTCTTTTTTACTAACAGTAGGTATAATATAAATTAAATAAATGTTCAATGTCTAGTTTCTAGTTAGTGACAATTACCTCCCTAACTGAGAAAGTGCTCGTGCTTTACGTATTTTTTTTGCCTTTATATGTATCTACACGAGTAGGTGGATAGTGGATGATAACGGTGTTCGTATCAGTCGTAAATTTATATTGTTCGAATGATACGATTGACAAGAAAACCAGTTGCATCTTAAGCTGATTTAATACAGATGATCGCTTATACTGGTTTATAGAGGCAATTTATGCAACAAAATACATAAATTAGGTGGAATGAAATAACTTCAATCTTACTCAATCAGATAAGATTTTTGGATAATTAACTAAAGAAGTCAAAAGAGAATTTGGATAAGTTGCGTTCATTTAGGAATTTACTAAAATAATAGTTGTCAATGAGTTATGAGTTATCTAGGCAACACAGTAACTCAGATTCTAAATGGTTTGTGACAATTATTTACATTTATAAAAAATCCTGGATGTAGTAATCCTTGATGGCCTTATGATTATCTACATATGAAATAGAAAACCCTTTTATTTTTCATAACTCTGTTTGTAAGCCTGTCTCTTTGAAAAACAATTTTTTTGTTTTTTTTTTCATCTTATTATGTGTCATTTGTGGAATGCATTGCATTGCACTACCTCCGCACACTTTATAAAAACATATTTTAATAAAATGCACTGTATTTTAAAATGGCTGTCCGCAATCTTTCAGTTTTCTGAATCTAAAAGTACAGAAATGACGTTCGGCGATATTTTTGGGTTCAAGGGTAAAACATGATACGTTTATATTTTACATCCTACTTCAATCTTCAGAAACTTAAAGCAATAATTTTCCCAGTAAATTATAGCAGAACCTTCATGGTTCGACAGACAATTAGTGCATCCTCGGAAAGTGAGGAACTACCTTAATGGGACCTTACAAGAGCACCCCTAAAACAGGTAGGATCTCGAGGTTCAGATATACAAAACGTGACCTATCGTAAAATCTCAACACGTTAGCCCTGAATATGAAATTTCCTTCTGGATGTTGTCATGAAAAAAACTCGATTTGTGGAGTAATTGCGCGGTTTGGCGAAACTCACCGCTTGGGACAGGTACCTTTAAGTCCTATAATCGGTTAAACTGTATCGCTCGCTAGTGCGGACACCTACCTAGCGAGTACCTTATGTAGGTATCGGCTTTATAGAGACAAGTGCAGGCCATCTTGCACCGGAGAAGTATAAATACTGGAGCATCCTTTGCTTAATCATCAGTCGATACAGTTTCAGCTGTCCTACCAAGTCCTTCAAGTCTTCCAAAGGGTAGTTTGAAACTAGTGCATTTCTGCAACAGTGATTTTGTGTTTATTCTAAACAACGATAAATATTCAAATCTTCAATATGCAAATGGTAAGCACGTATAAAATTTACATAATAAATACATTTTATTACAAATTTGAAAATCACAAAAAATATTTATTATTTAAAATTTACAAAAAAAATAATTTTATTGATAAAAAAAACATTAAAATATTGAAGCTATGAAATCAAAGACTATGAAACCATTTTCAAAAAAAAATTTTTTTCATAAATGGAAATTTCAAAATTCTTCAAAACTTTTTATGATTTTTATTTTTTTTGTACAAAAAAGATCGCATTCACTTGAAAATTGAAAATGCTTGATTTTTTACTAATATGCAGTAATAAAACACAAATCTAAAGGAACACATTTTAGTTTTGAAGAATTGCCATGTCTAATTAAAGCTTGAATACTTAAAAAAATATACCGCATTTTAACAGGTTACTTCCTATTTTTGATAATCTCTGCTGAGAATTTACATCGTAGATATTTTGGACGCCACTAATTGCAAATGTGTTAGTTATTATCACAAGTTAACAATATTAATTACGGTAAACCCATAAAAGTTAATACAGGTTAGTAACAATTACTTTACCAACTCCTGTTTGTAATTTAATCGAGTAAAGTGGTGTTGATTGATTAGCATAATACTTGTAGTATTACGTACTCAAAAGAAAATAATTATTTCGATTGAAGGCAATGAATGATGTTTCATAAAATCATGTTTTTAACTTTTATAAACTATGAACTTATGTTGAGTGATTCAAATAAAATGGATCACCAGGAAAATTCAAAATAAATGGTTTTTAAAACATACGAAACATATTTATATTGATGTTTCCAGTTTGTAATGAGTAATTATGTCTCTAATTTTAACTTTAAATCCTGTTTCTAGAATGCACCACTAAAATAAGTTATTAATGTGTAACAACTTAATTACAGTTTGGAAAATAAAATTATGTTTCCGTTTTGTAACATAAAACCTTGTTATCAGTTTGCAATAAATCTTATTGTTTCTAGTCTGTAACAAAAACTATGTTTTCGATTTGTAAAGTAAAACCCTGTTACCTGTTTGTTACATAAAACACTGTCTTCAATTTGAAACATAAAACCCCTTTTCCAGTTTGTAACATGAAACTCTATTTCCAGTTTGAAACATAAAGTTTTGTTTCCAGATTGTGTTGACCTGCCTGGTGGCGTCTTGCTTCGCTGGCCGCTTAGAGAACACCTACCTGCCTCCCTCAGGAGCCGGGAACGCCGGAGGCGGCCCAGGGCTCACGGCCCCCGGAAAGGCACCCAACGTGGCCATTATATCCCAAACCAACGAGAACAACGGAGATGGTTCTTACAGTTACAGGTACAGTATACCCATTCATAATAATCTAGTTAAATAATACTTGAAAATTTTTTATTTTAAATATTTACGTAATTATTTTTTTTAAATACTAGTTGTACTACCTAGTTTCGCCAACATTTTAATACTATTCTTTTTTGTTGAATATTTGAAAATGGAATACTGTCTAAATTGTTGAAAGTAAAATGTATATTTCGAAGCTAGTGATTAAAATGATGTCACAAGCTGAAAATAGTTCCGTTCATATAGAAAAAGCAGATTAAAATGATGTGCAAATGATGCCGAAGATTACCCTTCGAAAAAAAAAACACTTTTTTTTCTTTTCTTTTAATATAATATTTTATGTGTATGATTTTTATAATATCATACTAAGAGTAATAGTAAAGTAATTTATACGATTTTTCAGCAATGAAAATGTGGCTTAGATATTTTTTATAAAAACGATAAATATTACCCTACTAAAATGCTGGTAAATATAAGATCAATTCAACGCTCCTATTAAGATCACACGTGAACGTTCATTCATGCGAATAATATGTCGAAATATCTCATCTCAAAAATAAAAGCCCACATTTTTGTAAATATTTTATATCTACCGACTCACATTTAAAACTTAACTTTCTCTTTTAAATATTAAATGTGGCTGTTTAACGAGATATTATTTACTCTTGCGATCATAAATGCGTTAACCCGATAATGATCGTTGCCTCAATTCAATGCATGTTCCTACTTACCGGAATTATTAACCTAATTATTCATAAGGTTACAAAAACCATAAAATCTACCGCCCTCAGCAGAGAACGTTGCTTAACTGACTGCTCGATATTTTTATTACTCTCATAAAATGTATATAAACTACAATGGCTTTATCAAAAATATTAGCTAATGATCAGAAAACCAAAGAGTTACTAAACTGAAGGTGGATTTAATTTGATGAACACGACTTTGCCTCAACTTTAACATGAAAAAGGTTCTACACGATCCTTTCATTCTGATTGTTTCGTAATACCGAAGTATTGATTCCCTTATTATACTAGCCATAGCAAATGATATTGTTATGAGCACTTTAATGAGTGGCTTCTGTTTCACGCTGGGTGGTATCAATTGCTTTCAATAGCTCCAATATTTTCCCATTAATTCGTTCTTAAATTTGTTCTTTTGTATTTTTGTCAAATAAATCTTTTATTTATTTTAAGTGTTTAATTTAAAATACATATTCATATCTACCGATTAATTTTAATATTCTGATTATATTTTGGTTCAAGCGGTGATTCCCCTAAAGTATTTTTCATTTAAATAAGCCAAGACGCATTGCCTGTTAAAAACTTTTCCTCTTAAATGTTTCGCGATTTGTTCGCTAGGTCCTTCGTTAAATACCTCCAAGACGCATCACAAGATGACGGTATAATCACTTTTACTTTTAATTTTAAATTATCATTATGCTTTAATTATGGATGCCAAAGTCCCACCGGCTTCGGGCAGATAGTATTTAAGGAAATACATTTTTTTAAAGCCACATGTACATAAAACTAGTAGGCTAATCGTTACTAAATACATTTTATTTATTTTTAGTTTCGAAGCTGAAAATGGCATCAAGGTTGAAGAAAAGGGAGAACTCAAGAACAAGGGAGACAAGGACAAGGAAGCTCAATCTGTATCCGGTAAGTACAACGACTTTTAATTATTTTAAAATAAGGTCACGCCGTATTATACAAAGCATTCGTCAACTAGACCGCATAAATCAAATTAATTTTTAAAATTTGCTATAACGTAACATTAAAAAAAAAACTTCCATTAATTACCGATTGGTTACGCTCTTTGTACACCTTTCGATTAACTTATGATGAATAACTACAAAGAAATCATTTAAAAAATGGGTCACCTTTAATGAGGATCGTATTGTTCGGTAGATACATTGTACCACACTGTTACTTGCACAATATGTGGATATTCATTACAAGGAAATGTACCCTGGACACGGAGAGAAAGTGCTTACCATACATAATGTATGTAAATAATTTGAATGACGCTCTTTCCCATCTTTCATTTTGTCCATCCGTTGAGACGACAGAGTATGAGTAGAGCATGTGCGAGATAGAGTTATAGTAATTAGCTAATAATTAGATACGCACCGTGACCTGCCATATACTCCTTTCTGTTATGGTCTTAACATTTTATTTTCGTTTCTAATTTTTATCAACTTTATGAACTCATTTACATTATAAATTCATAATCATTTTTTAATTGTTTCACTACATCAATCTTTTCTTTATGCAGTTTTGTAATTTAATATCGTACCTTCGTTGTGTTAGTATTTATATTATAGGCTAAAACGATACAATTTTTAGAGCATGTAAAAGCGATAGATTAGAAAATTTAAAAAATGGCAACCTTAAGAATGTAAGCCCATTGTTCGCTAAAATTAAATACATTACTGACGCATGAAAGCAAGATTAATTGCGTAGAATGTTAAAAGTTGTTACCGAGTAGTATCGAATTGGAATTGAGGGCAAGGGTTAGCAAGTGTGACCTTTCGTTCGGCGAGCTACCGAAATTCTCTGACGAGGTAAGCAGTATCCGTGCATTTGCAAAGGAAGGAAATTTGATGTTTTCATATGGTTTATTATACAATGGAATGCGGTTTTTGCTTTTAAAGCAAATTTGAAGGTAAGGCTGACCATTAAGAAGATTCCAATTGCATCTTAATGGATACATGTCAAATAATATTTACCCGAAATTTAATACGACACTTTTATTTATTTATCAAGCGTAAGCAATGAACAATTCCTAAAAGGAGGACATTGGTTATTGAATAAGCAATGATTATTATTTTTATGCGTGACGTTGAAATTTAACTCAATTTTGTAGGTAATTAGGCGAATTAAACACAACAAACAATTAAGTGCTCTTAAATAAATACGTTTTTGAGAAACGAGATGATTCCCACCACCACCGGGTGGTAAGGAGGGGAGGATGAACACCCGCTAAACCCGCGAAACAATCAACAAATCTTTCTTGTGTTAACATTTATTCTCTATATTATTTCTCTTCGTAAATACTCTGGAGGTTTTTTTTAGTAATCAGTCGATTTCAGTAATCGTTGGCAACAGCTGACTGAATTTTTTGTTTATTTAAAGTTTAAATAAGAGTCGCATCAAGGTCGTGAATTTTAGCTGACATTTTGCCTTCCCATAATATTATATTATGATATAGTTCAGTCAATAAATTCGGTGTCATAAACATTATTCACTTTACAACCGAATACATCAATAGAAACAACCATGAAAAATATATATTAATCTTCCACTGAGAACCACTTTTTCTGTTGCGTGCTTTATTCGTGATAAAGAGTGAGATGTTGTAATCGATCTATCAGCGGTATGCATTTATCTACGACAAAGTTTTACTTATAACTAAGACTTTGTTGTAACCTCTCTTTCTTTCACATTTATTTTTGAAAAAAAGGGAGAGGCTACAACGGATTACATAATATTTATTTTTACTATTCCAATTTATTTCAATGAATGACTGTAATAATGACCTTAACCTTTGCAGGCTCTTACTCCTACCCATCTCCCGACGGCAAGATCATCACCGTGACCTACATCGCCGACGAGAACGGGTTCCAGGCCCAGGGAGACCACCTCCCCACTTCCCCTCCGATCCCAGAGGCCATCCTCCTCTCTCTGCAGCAGAATGCCGCGGAGGAAGCAGCGCAAGGTATTATAAAGAATAGATTTTTCATTACAATTACAACAATTAGAAATCTTAAGTGTCATTAACTACTTGATTCTTCTGATGCACTATGTATTCTATTCCCATATGCTAATTTAACATACGTTCTACAGTTTTAATAAAATACAGTGATTACTTAAGTTTATTTACCTGTATCAGGATTAGTTCTTAGTATCTCGAAAGTTCGTGCATACAAAATAAAATACATAATACATAGCATTTATTGATATTTTAAAGTGTTTTTATAAATATTTCTATAGCGGTGTTCTAATAATTGAGTGCTGCCATAAAATATTTTGCTTACGCCTCCCTTTTAAACAAATCTTTATGACATTTCTTTAATTTACTTCTTCATAAGTTTTCTGAAGCTCAACAGGCCGGCATCAAATGTGTTCAGTTTTGGCAATTCTCGATGACTCGTGACCATTTAGAGTAGCCACTTTTCTTCAGATTGTTTTCCCATCTCATTTGCGGTCAACCTTTGTATCTTTTTCGCAACCAAGGAAGCCATCCAATGTTATCAGAATTTCATCTATCTTCAGAACAGCCATCTATTAGTCGTGCTACGTACCCAGCAAAGTCCCATTCAAGGGTGAAGTTTGTGATGAATAACTTACTGTAACTAAAATGCGTGATGTTTTCCCTTCCTTCAGCAGGTGGTAGCCAAGGATACCCCTCAGGAGGATCCGATGGCTACCCGTCCGGCCGCCCCAGCAACCAGTACGTGCCCCCCTCAAGGCCCGGAAATGGAAATGGCGGAAATGGAAACAACGGATACAGATATTAATTCCCCCACCGCTCCCCATCAAACCAACCAACCCCAACCTGACAGACTGATAATTGCGACAGGAAACGGAATCGAGATAATCATTGGAACTATTTATTTATTATGTAAGATAATATTGTAAAAAAACTTGCTTTAAGGATTGAATGCATTAGTCTGAACTAATTGGAATATCTCTACCAGTTTTAAAATTACCTTTAAACATTGGGAACTTTCACATTTTATTCTTGGTTTCAGGTCCTTTTTAGTCACAACTCTATCAGTAAATTAAAACGATAGATGATATTTCCTACTAATTTCAGTACTGAGTGGTTTGTAATTATTGTAAAGTGACTCGGCTTTGTCCAACGGCTTGTGAAATTTGATTTATATAATAATACATACTCAAACAAATAAGTTGAATGCATGTATTTATAAGGTCAGATCATTTTAATTATCGTGTGATTGAATTGTATCATAAATATCATCATTTTGATAACCTCTTTTGTACCACCGTGTAGTATTTCACCAACATGCAATATATATTTATCGTCAATATGACTAAGCGCCAGTGAAATAATATTTATATATAAACTCTTATTGTACTTAATCTCTTTCTCCGTGAACTTTGTGTTATTGTGAAAATAATGTCGTAAATTTCAACTATAAATTTCTCTGTAATGGCATTTCCTGGAAAAATTGGTCATCCAACATCATACATTAAGGATTATCGTGTGTAAAAATGATTATTATTCTTAATAACGAGTGAATGTAAAATTTGTAAAGAATGTCTATTTATAAAAATAAAACAAGTTAAATATAAAATTATTGATTTTTATTCAAAACATCCAAGTCTGTCTACTTATTGACACTTTTCAACATACATAATTCACTATTACACCTGTAGGCAAATTGAAATTATGTTCTTAACATTTGCTATGGTGGCTTACGAAGAATAATGGTAAACACATTTGACTTTGAAGTTGAAGGTTGTGAGTTCGATTTCTTTCAATAACTCCAAAATCGTTGGCTTCATTTTTAATAATTTTTTTCTTCTTTTTCCAATGTGAAGGATAAATATATATATATATATATATATATATACAAAAAAAAAATATATAAATATATATATATTTATTTATTCTTCACATTGGAAAAAGAATATTAGCTAATGATCGGAAAACCAAAGAGTTACTAAACTGAAGGTGGATTAAATTTGATGAACACGACTTTGCCTCAACTTTAACATGAAAAAGATTACATATTTACATTTATAAATATATATTCATACATATTATTTTTAAATTGTTTTTTTGTTGCTTACATTTTTGAAAAAAAAAGAAAAGATAGAGAAAAAATATAAAGAAAAAATATAAGAAACAACAAAATTAGAAAAAGCAATGTAAAAATAAAAAAAATATATATATCTATACTTATGTATAATGTAGACATAACAAAAAATTCCATAAAGGCAAAGGCAGTGCGTGGGTAAAACAAACATCTCTATGATGTTTTGATTAATAAAAATTACTATTTACGAAACAAAAATCTACGCACTCATTCGAAAACAAAGCAAAAATAAATGAATTATTTTTTCACGCTATTGAGGACGCATTTTTGCCTTATTAGAACATGTATCTAAACATTAGATGTACGGGAGTCATTAAGTTTAAAACAAGAAAAAGAAGACATAGAAGTTAACAATATATCAAAACTCGGGTCTTCTAAATTTCACCATCCAAGACCAGATGGCTGCAATCCATGCACAAAATAAAATTTTAAAATACTTTATTGATCGTCGAACAAACTAAGGATTTGTCATCATAAATAACCCGTTGCGCCGACATTATAAATTAAAATGTATATTCATTACAATTACGAGTGGCACACCTTCCTTCAAATATCATTTTGCTCATAATTTTTGGGTCTAATGGGGACAATTAGGGGGTTTATCGATAGAAGATGATGTAAAAGGTTCCCAACTGGGACTACATGATGTGAGCCTAAAGTTTTATGGCCTAAAGGCTGATAAATAGTTAACACGTATCAGCTGAGGTATTGCATCCGTGTTCAATGTGTGAGGCGAACACGGGCGGCTGATTTTAGGGGAGGTCATCGATTTGCCGTCTAATAAAACCATGTTATCAATAAATTAGACTCTAATGAATCTTTGAAAAAAGCGGCGTTTGAAAACCCTTGCATTCTTTCAGACTGTTAATTATTCAACGTCACAACTTATTTTACATCCCTCAATATATCTTATTATGTTTGCGGAGTACCTTTTTGATGTTCTGGACTGTCTGCGGTTCAAACGAGATATTAGTGTGAGCTTGAATGTAAATATATTTTGTTAGCATCTTTATATGTATGGCAATTCTTAATTGAAAATTGTAATATTCCAACTCACAATGTGTCGACTCAGAACATACTACATAATATTACATGCCTAATCACTTCCGTCATCATTTTGGACTGTAACCATTTTAAACTATTATTTTTTTAATGGAAGAGTGTTGTTTATACATTTCACAACCTCAATGTGTTGTAAAACATCAATGTATTGTAAAATCTCAATGTGTTGGTGCTCATTTCGTAGTACATTTTTTTGTAGAAGCGGCAATTTCGGTTTTCTCGCCGTGGCCCTATCAATATCTGGCCCTGTCGATACCTGGACAGTACTGACTTGCGCGTGTGCGTGTGTGTGGGATGACACACCATCGCATTGGATCTGCAATAGAACGGCCGGATTTTTTTTCTTCATTTATTTGAATATTCCGTCGTGTATCTGACGCGAAAAGGTTAAAAACAATAACCATGAATCAAAAATCTAAGCCTTTTTTATGGCGATTAACGACTTAAAAGAGTGTGATTATTTAAACTTATCTCAAAAACCACTTTGTGGTTACATACACACATAATAGGCAAATAAAAGAAAAAGCATTAAATGAATTTATTTTCTAAAGAATATTTTATTTGTTACTGAAATACAGTAAAATTATAGCTTACCATAATCATATTAAATGAAAAAAATCCATTATTTTAAATTGTCACACACACACACACACACACACACACACACACACACACACACACACACACACACACACATACACACACATAAACTAGCAACTAGCAACTAGCAACTAGGAACTAGTAACCAGCAACTAGCAAGTAGCAACTAGCAACTAGAAACTATTAACCAGCAAGTAGCAAGTAGCAAGTAGCAACTAGGAAGTAGCAAGTAGCAAGTAGCAAGTAGCACGTAGCAAGTAGCAAGTAGCAAGTAGCAAATAGCAAGTAGCAAGTAGCAAGTAGCAAGTAGCAACTAGGAAGTAGCAAGTAGCAAGTAGCAAGTAGCACGTAGCAAGTAGCAAGTAGCAAGTAGCAAATAGCAAGTAGCAAGTAGCAAGTAGCAAGTAGCAACTAGGAAGTAGCAAGTAGCAGAAGTAGCAAGTAGCAAGTAGCAAGTAGCAAGTAGCAACTAGGAAGTAGCAAGTAGCAAGTAGCAAGTAGCAAGTAGCAAGTAGCAAGTAGCAAGTAGCAAGTAGCAAGTAGCAAGTAGCAAGTAGCAAGTAGCAAGTAGCAAGTAGCAAGTAGCAACTAGCAACTAGCAACTATCAACTAGCAACTAGCAACTAGCAACTAGCAACTATCAACTAGCAACTAGCAACTACCAACTAGCAAATAACAACTAGCAACTAGCAAATAGCAATTACCAACTACCAACTACCAACTACCAACTACCAACTACCAACTACCAACTACCAACTACCAACTACCAACTACCAACTACCAACTACCAACTACCAACTACCAACTACCAACTACCAACTACCAACTACCAACTACCAACTACCAACTACCAACTACCAACTACCAACTACAACTACCAACTACCAACTACCAACTACCAACTACCAACTACCAACTACCAACTACCAACTACCAACTACCAACTACCAACTACCAACTACCAACTACCAACTACCAACTACCAACTACCAACTACCAACTACCAACTACCAACTACCAACTACCAACTACCAACTACCAACTACCAACTACCAACTACCAACTACCAACTACCAACTACCAACTACCAACTACCAACTACCAACTACCAACTACCAACTACCAACTACCAACTACCAACTACCAACTACCAACTACCAACTACCAACTACCAACTACCAACTACCAACTACCAACTACCAACTACCAACTACCAACTACCAACTACCAACTACCAACTACCAACTACCAACTACCAACTACCAACTACCAACTACCAACTACCAACTACCAACTACCAACTACCAACTACCAACTACCAACTACCAACTACCAACTACCAACTACCAACTACCAACTAACAACTGGCAACCCTCTGAGATTGAATAGATTGAGTCTCAATACCGTCGCTCTATTAACCATACATTTATACTATATTTTTGCCGGATTTTTTTGCTGTCGTTTTTAATTTGTGTAATTCTTTTGTTATGCATAGTGACATCGAGAGATGTCCCAGCTAATAAAATACTATTTCGCCATTATTCTTGATATCTGAACTCAGTTACCGAGTACCTATCCCGTTTACCACCCAGCCTTTCCACGTACAAGGGTTGTAGTTATTCATTGCTGGATATTTTTATATTCCTGATATATGTTTTATTCGGCATGTAAATTGTATTTTTCTTCAACCGTATTGACCTTTATTACGTCCTGCATCACAAAAGTAAAAGTTCTGGTAGACTCTTTGTTACTAAGTATATTTTTATGTAATTGTAAAGCCGCCCCTGACAGCGATAAAACAAAACCCTGAGTCACACTTGTTTACTATGATGAAGACTCAATAAGCGTCCATTCCGGACATTAATAGCTTATATTTATACCACACAGATTTACTTAAGCTTGTACCAGTCTGAAGATGCCCGTCATAAGGTAAAACCGGTGAGATCCTTATAAAAAATAGTGGAATAAAGTAAAAAATTTAGTAATATTACATCATTAAAATAAAATTCCACCACGAATTAACAGTTTCAAAATTGTAAGTATAAAAAAAATAAAGCTGCTGCAATTAATTGGAATATTATTTCAAACGTACATACATCAAAAATAAAAAAAAACATTTGGAAAAAAATATTTCAGTAGGGTTAAATATAATGTAGCAAAATCTAATTTACTACCGATATAAAAAAATGCAATATTACCCACCCAATGGAATATCATGCATAATAATACTGTCCGTATCGCTCTGGTAAGAGGTCACCACTATAAATAGCTTTAAATATGAATAAAACAGATAAACTTTGTTTAAAACCACTATTATTATTATTAAAATTTAAAATATTGTCCTGATGATGGAAGGGTGCTTCCGAAATTGGTCGACATAATATTAAATAATTTAAGTGGTTATAAACAAAGTTTATTTGTTTTATTTATAAATGTGGCAAGCCACAAAGTAAATGCTTTTTACGAATAAGCTTTCAATATATTTAGTGACTGTATCTGAAACTTCAGGTATTTCCCAATCTTCCTTTTCTCCTTTTTCTTCCCCTACCTTTAAACTTGAGCTTCAAAAAATATACGCCAAAATTGTGATAATTACTGCTTAACACACTTAATGCGGTGGCATTGGTAGCGTATCTTTTGTAGGCACCGTGTGCGGTTCGGAAAAAAATGGTTCCTTCTTTAACCACCAGAAAAGTTGAGTATCTTAAGATTTTTAGTCCTCAAACTAAAGCTTAAAAACATAGTAGATGATATAATGCCAAAACAATACCCAGTTATTAAATATACAACCGACTTTTTTTAAAAACCTCTTTGGAACCTTTTTTTTTAATTACGTCGCCTTTATCAATACCATATTTTCATTTCTTTAAATATCATATTTATTGAAAAAAATAACTGTGTTTTTTTCACGATATTGGCAGCCATCTGTAAATTTGTGCGCAAAAGTCTACCCGAATACAATTACACAAATACTCGTGTAATATGGTGTCATGGATAAAACTCTCTATTTTTTATTTACCGAGGACCTTCGGCTTCGAGTATAATAATTTTATTATATTTGTCAATCGCACTCACCATTATTGTGAAGCCGTAATATCTCTTATTAATTTGACAATTCGATCATTTTATAACGCTGTTTAGTCAAACTACCACCCCGATTGACCATCAATCCAGAAAAACAACATCTGTACTTGTAGCGCCCATAGAATACATAAGGGGTTTCAATATATATTGTGCTTAGGGGAATCGAGCCCTTACGATTGCGATTCAAAGGGAAATACTTAGAACGCTGCGCACTATGGTCGCTGGATTGGGCTCATAAACTAAACATAATTCATGACATAAATTGGGTTTAAGCTCAAGGGCGAATCTTACAAATTACCGACGACCAACGTAACAATAATTATTATTATATGTGGAGATGATAAATTATGGCTTTTATGAACACATATACAATGGGATAGCCCGTGAACTGCAAACTGAAACGCTCACAGGGGGATTATAATATTCTGCAGGTTTTATCTAATGATTTATCGCTGTAAACTATAATGGATGATTCATACTATTATTAACTATAAGTGACCGCTAAACGAACTTTCGGCAAAAACAATTGTTTTTTTTAATTAAATTTCATTACCTCTGTACTTATCATCAAATCTGCATTTTTGTTAGATATATCTGGGTCAACGCAATTACTTACAGCTCGCAAGCTCATTTCCTCCTCGAGATTCTTTCATCTCGTTGAACCGTAAAAAAATAAGAATGCAATAAACAAAACACAAAACAATGCTAAACGCAGGAGTGAATCAAAACTTCCAGTAACGAACAAAAAAATATTGGGAAAAGCACTGTACATACATAAAATTGTATACATGTGTATATATATTTTTTAAATAATCACCATGCTTAAGTATCTTTTTTTAATATATCTATGTACGTGTTTAATTTGCATGCCTCTGAAAAAATGTGTTTTATTTTATTATTTCTAATTTTGAAACTAACTAATTTTACATATTCGTAAAAAGCATTTATTTGTGGCTTGCCATATTTATAAGTAAAATACATAAACTTTGTTTATAACCACTTTATAATAAAGTGGTTTTAAACAAAGTTTATTATTTTTATTTTATTTTTATAACTAATTTTAATTCGTGGTGGAACTCCATTTTAATGATTTTAATAATCCCAAATTTTTTAACTTAATGTTTTATTTTATATTTTATTCCTAACTGAAATGAGTTTTTAAAACTCTTTGGGAATAATATATATATAAATATATATCTTTGTAATATATTATTATTTTCAATTTTTAAAAAGTAAATTCAGTGTGTTAAAGTTTGGTGAAACTCGGACGATGTTGCCTAGTGAAGCTACTATGTATGTTTATAGTACATCTTTCTTATAATAAAAACACACACACATTAATATTTCTTAAGCTATAAACACTTCATCCATTTACGTATATCTTCGCCGTAAATGCAAAAGGGCTGGCTCAGTTAAGTAACTCAATACTTTTAATGAGTTACCTGAAGCGACAAAAAAGCCAAAAAGTCCCAACTTGTATCGCTTGAGTCAAGCCTTCTCGCAAGTGGTTAATATATTTTATATGGCTGAAGGGTTACAAAAGTCTTCAGAATCAAACGAGAGTCAGAGCATTCGATGCAGAAAAAAGAACTGGATCATTTTTCACAAAAGTGTCGCTTAAACCCTTTTGCCTTTCCAGCGATGGTATAATTTTGATTTAGTATAGAGGGATTTGCCTGGGATGGTCAGTGATCAATGGTTATTCTCGAGAATTACTGATTCAAATCTTTACGTGCGCGTCAGTTCGAATGACAAGAAAACATTATATCAGCAGCGCGTTCACACTCGGTGAAAATATTTATTTAACGTATTTTAGATCGCGCACGCTCGACCTCGTCCGCACGCCGATTGAGAATTGATTACTGACGTCGCGACCCATGATTCAAAATGGCGAGAGTTTCAACATTTTACGTTTATCTGCCTTATAAAAAAAGCCATTTGTTGATATTAGACAACAGCTGTAAAAGCTGTCCATAATTTTATAAAGCCAAACGCAATCAAAGTTTTTAAACGAACGGAGTCAATCATTTTTGAAACATGAAACAAGTTCGATGAAGCGCTCGATCAAAATTAAAACCACCCTAAAAGCTTCACACGTGTTTGCTTCGATCTTATAGAGCGGACACGCGCTCTTGTCCAGACAAGAGGTCTTGTTCGCTGAAAACCGCACGAGGCTTGCCTTCAGAAATAAGATAGTAATTATTCCGGAGAATGTACAAGTTCACGCATTAATAACAATGGCCTTAAGTAAGGACGCTGCTGATTTATAGGGTTGCGTAAAATTAATTGCTTTTGAATTTGATTTGCTTACTAATTTGAATTTTAATTTTTTGGCGTAAAATATAGATATATTTTGAAATGCTTGCATTCAGCAACTCCATACAATATTAACTAATTTATTGAATATTCGAACACCTTTTTTTCGTCTTATTACTTATAGTTCTTGAAATTAAGTGGTTTTTGGTCAATTTGATTTTTTTACAATTATTCCCGGTTAGATTATTTTGCATTTATTTCGAAGATTTAAAAGCTCCAGACTTATATATTAACCATAAAACCTTCACTTACTTGATCATATAATTTTTAAAACGTGAGTAAATAAGCATTTAATGTTTAAAAATAACAAAACTGTTTACTTTTTTTGACTGTTTATTTAATATTAGAATTTTTAAGTACTTCATAATTTTTTTAAGAAATGGTTTAAATTCAAGGACAGGATTTTTTTATTTATTTATTTTTTATTTACTTAACTTCATGTTTATTTACAATATTTTATATACATTGTCCTCCACGCTAGGACCTGTTCCTCCACGTTCACCTGTGATGTGGAGGACATTATTCACAGGAGGACATCATTACTGCACGTATTTTCAATAAAACGTGAATGCTGATTAAACATTTTTTTCACTTGTCGGTAAATGCTCATGGGCCAGCATCGTCCATCATTTACTAAGTGACATCCATAATCGTACTAAAAAAAATACTAGCTACCTAAATAGGATATTATTTATGGAGCCATTTAAAATGCAATGAAAATACGTCGAGTGTAAATATTTATACATCTTTTTATTACGAATCGTTATCGTTCTTACGTACCTCATTCAATGCCGGGAAGGGCTGACATTCTGATATCACGGCTAAATATAACATATCTTACACCGGACCATCATGTAGCTGTCTATAACCTTGATATAAAATATTATACTCATGTAAAGGACGGGTAGTGAACATAATGCTGTCCAAATACAGAGACAATCTGACGGTTAAACAGAATAGTTTTACTGGTGTTTGGTAAAATAACGACACGCTAACCTATGTTTTTTTCACGTACGAGTATATCTGATGAAAATATTTATATCATTGATCCAGACGATTATAGGTAGCTTTGTCCACTTTTAGTTGATCAAATGCCCCGCAGAATGCCGAATTTTTTTTTCTGATTTTCCACGCGATGCGAGAAATCCCATGCCTTTTGCTTTTTTTGGCGTGTTCAATAATAGAAAATGACCTTATTTCGATCCTTATATCTGGACATATACACTTGAAATGATGACATAAGCAATCTTCATTTAGCACATGACGAGTGCATTACAATAATACACAGTGCTGCAGCACTAAGATGCTTGCCGAAGGGCGTAATCACAGGTTCGCCCCTCATAAGAAGCAGAGCAACAACACCATCAGTGGAGCGTCTTTTAGAAACGATTGCCCTATAGTTGAGACGACTTTGGCATACAAAAACTACAAAAATACGTTGTTTTTCATCATATCATTTCGTTGATAATTGTGTTCATATTAATTTTTTGATTGTTTAGTTTGCTTTACTATATGTATATATATGTTTTTTTTTCACTTTAGCAAGAAACAACAACCATAGATTAAATTAAACTAACACAATCTGCAAAAAAATACTGCCTCAACGCAGGCTTGCTTAGTGAGGCAGATTATGAAAAGACAAAAGTAAAAACTAATTTACACAAAAACTAAGTTTATATATACTAAGCGAATACGCATCTACGCCTGGACATCTTTTTAATTTACTGAATTCATTATATAAATATACTGTTTCCAATGTATCGATCTGTTGTTTATCCTTTTTTTAGTTATTATTGTAAACTAGATTTTTTCGCGCATGCGCTTTTAAATGCCGTTAACATATAACTGATTATTTTTGATAGAAATATAATGTTAAAGGATTTGTGATTAAAGTGCATTCGTATGTTTAATATTGCCAGTAGGATCCGAGTAGGAGTAGTATTAAATACCCCACATAACCGTAATTTGTTTTTTTTTTTCATTCATAAAAAAAAAAATATTGGAAGACATGGCGGGATATGATGTTGCCCTACGGAGCGATGTTTTTCATGCATTTAAGTGAATCTTTAAAAGTCGGTACCCACCTTTGAAAGTGCATAAAATCGACGCATCATAAGCAGCTGTATGTGGATATAATTGACACTCCACTTGTAAGAAGCCTCAGACATTCCCTTTTTCCAATTATACGGAAAATACCAATAAATTTCAAGGTTGATATCCATAGCAGTTAACTGTCAAGGTTTCTGCAGAATTTTATTGTTATAACCTGTTTTGAGAGCTTAAAACGAATTAAATTGAAAGGTTTTCTTTAACTGAACTTTTTTTAAATAATACTTTAAACTAACCATTATTTAGTACCCGGCTTCAACAAAATACAGAATTTATATTTGAAAAAAAAAGTTCTGACTGATCCAATAAAAAAATATTCAGCAAATAATATGGCAACTTGTCTTATTTTTTGAGAGTGAAATTTATATTTCAAAGTTCGTCAGTTAACGGCGCCATCCGAAAATATTTAACCTAGAAATTTCAGTTGGTAAAATCTATTAATAATATAGAATGTCAAGTATTTTACTACACCAGCGTTCGGCGATCTAGAAATATTGCTGTTTCTTACAAACAGATTTCTTCTTTGTAGTTTTATCAGTAGGTAACTAAGATTTCTCATACTAGGATAGTCCAAGGTTTTACATACTTCTTTCCAAGTGCTTAATAATATATATGCCTTCCGCATTACAGTAATTATTCTAGTAAATTGCAACCATTTTAGCACCCAGTGCTATATATCGCGTGAAAGGGTAGAAGAAGACCTCACACATTTTTTTATTCGTCAATTTAATGTGTGCAGTATTTCGTTACCCATAGACATGAAAAAGATAATTCAAACAAATTTTAAGAGGGACAAAAGATATAGCAAAATCTTGCAGTAATTTTAATAGTTGTAATAATGTATATGTTTTTTTTTTACTGGAGGTTGCAAACATCTTGAAAAAAATAATAAATTGTTTATCAACAAGTAAATTTTTGCAAATAGAGTTTTTTTTCTGAGCGTCGAACTTCTTGCACCTGAATTGAGCAAGAACGTACGGTAAAATATTTTGTATTAAATGACTAAATTGATCTATTTGTACATTTTAATTCACAGGCTTAAAGCAAAATCTTGTTTATGTTACTGACCGCCACAACATGAGCATGTGCATACTTTGGTGGTCTAAAAAAAATACCTATAATTCCTAATTATAAAATAATAAAGAAACATATATGTTTACAGTTTTATTTGATGTAAAATAATGTAAATTTTAAAATAAACAAGTAAGAAGTTGAATAAGTTTGTTTCGAAGTATTTTTTTGCATAATTTGGATGCGCCGTCTGCGTCTTTGTAAACTGATATTTGTTCCACCCATTGCGCTTTAGACAAAATATTTTCACTGTCAGTATTTATTTATGTGATAATTTATTTATTTATTTACGCCCTAATGAAGGCTTTAAACATTTGACATATTTATTTGTACAGTTCGTATAATACAACAATTTAGTAATATATAATGTAAATATAAAGCAATAGGTAACACAGTAAAAAATAAAACAAACAATAGCATAGAAAAAGAGTTTGTAAAATCAGCACAAAGTAGAAGTACGAGTAAGTATATATATTTTATAATGCAGACATCAACTTCCAAAGATTAGCAAGAAGTTATCTATGCAAATGGACTTATCTGTAGGGTCTCTATTAGGTGATGATTAGTGTTAAAGTTTCGATATGCCGCTTTGGTAATGGGGAGGTTGTGCGTATGAAGCTACATTATGCCACAACGTCCCCTGGTAACAGCGGTCTTTCGAGTAGGTAATAAAATAAATAGAATATTTTAATAAATTTCAGCAGTAAACTTACAAGAATAAGCGTTTTATTACGAACCTACGATCATTTTATCGGAACATACGTAATAAAATACTCACTGTTATGATGTCACTTAGCGCTTCGGCTTTTTTTTGTACTTCCGAGGTTGAAGCTTTTTAAATTTAGGCATAAAAAATAATTGTAGTAAGATTATGCTGAAAATGTTGGAAATTTACATTTACTTCGCGTAAAATTATGCGTAATGGAAATGGCTTCCGTGTTCAAGATGGTGTTTTACATCACTAAATTACAAATAGAAACCTAACCTCCTCTATAATTGGTTAAAGACCCAATAACTAACGATTACTCCATTAGTTGTTGTTATCTGATACTTTTTGCATGTCAAAATTTTCCGCGTAATTCTGTAAACAAATTAATTTAATGCTTTTTCACATAAAAGTTTTGTTTGTGACTCAATACAGAACTGCGTAATGTATAAAATTACATAATTTAGAAAAATGTTTTTTATAAATGTTTTTGCGAAACCATCGGTAGGTATGCTTCATGATATAGACGAACTTTATCAAGAAGAGGCTATTGAGATTTTCATAAAATAAATAAACCCAAGTCTTTCACTAGGGCGATTCTCATGTGTCTATGAACAATATTAATAATTGAAATAATTTGAAATATCATTATTAAAAAATATATTTATTTTATTCTATTTGAATTTCGTCAGGATTGCGAACCCGTAACCTTTGGTACAAAGTAAGAGTCAATCCTTTCGTCGCTCTGCCACATAGGTCAGTATTTGCCAGTAATGTAGAAAGGGTTTCTTTAGCGTCATTTACTTAAGATTAATGGCTTTTATTTTTGAATTGATTGCGTACTTATTTGTCAGATAAATTGTTAGTACATGAGATCACTTTACAAGAGAAGATTTGCTTTATAGGTGGTTTTAAAACAAGGTAATTAATGTTGATGAACATTTCACACCTATACGTGCATCATACCAAATAATACCTTATAAATCATTACCAATAGCTATTAATTGAGTTTTCATCATGTCATCAATGTCACGGTCGTCACAATAAATTGTTATTATTGTATTAGCTCCCTATGAAGTGTAATTTGTTATCAAATGAATTGTTTAATACATTTGTATTATCACAGTCATTTAGTTCTTCGAGAACCACTTGACGATAGTTTCCAATATTTATGCGATTTTTCTCGCAATCACGATTTTTCCTTTTTTTGCATGACTTTACTTTTCGTATAGCTAGCTTGTCTTAATAAATCATTTTTATCAACACCAGTAATATTTTAAATTGATTCGATTCTGTTTTAGCACTAGTAAATCACTTAGCGAAACATATTTAAGTTCCCACAATTTTTTATTGTAAGAGTATTATTAGTCTTTTATTTATTATCGACTCTCCCACAGAAATAAATGTATATTATGAACTCTAATCTACTAACTCTTACTGTGCTCTTGTAAGTGTCAGTGTGTGCATAGTATCACGATAAGGAGTTCAAAGCGGCAATTATGTTTGTATTAGTGACGCATTAGCACATATATTTTTTCTGCAATTTGAGTTAAACAAACCTCACTGAATGGCACTTTCCTTTTGACTTTGGTATAAGTATGTTAATGAAATATGATACAAATATTTTATTTTTGTTTTTAATTTGATCAAGTAATTAATTATTATTTTAAAATAAAGTCTACCTATTAAAGCTTTACACTTTACTCTAATATTGATAGTTGGAATAGTTTTAACAATCTTCAAAGAATATTTATAAAAAAGATGCAAAATAAAACACAAATATCAAAATTAAATAAGTGAATTAATAGTTTTTTTAAGAATAATAACGTGAATGATTAAATGCGATTGTTAAAAATAGCGCCCAATGAATTGCTTAGGATGACAGAACTAGTAGATGCGCCGCTCCCGGTTAGATTTGTCCTGAGTTCTAGTCGTGGTTCCAATTTAATATTTTTGAAAAAACATTAAATTCTTTCAATAAATAATCAATTCATTAATTAATTTAATATTCATTAGGAACATTTACCAGATTAAAAACTTTTAATTTATCGTCGCCGGAAATGCAACAGGGCTGAAGCTCCATTTTGGGATGTTTACACCAAGTTTAATTTTAATTTTACAATAAAATTCGCAATTCAGTACCTGGTTGGATTTTGAAAAAAAAAGTTACCTCGCACTGCTCGCAATGCTCGCACTGAGTTACCTGCAGCGACAAAATGCTAAAAAGGTTCCAAACTTGTGTCGCTTGAGTCAAGCCTTCTCTCAAATGGTAAATATATTTAAGATTGCAGAAGAGCCACAAAAGTCTTCAAAATCAAACGAGAGTCAAATCATTCGATGCAGAGAAAAGAACTGATCAAAAATGCATATTTAACTAATTTTTCACCAAAGTGTCACTTAAGCCTTTTTGCCTTTCTAGCAACGATATGTATATTAATAGAAGCAACACAAACAGAAGGTCATTATTTCATTTACAAAATACTCTCCTTTAAAAAGCTTAAACGTATACCTTACCATGGAAGCCTCATATGTCATACAAATTCATCGAAAGTTAAAAAGAATAGTTACGTGCATTAGTTTTCGGAAAATCATTTCTTCCTTGCATCCAACATGTAAATCGTAATGTAACCTATCAAAGAGGACTGTGCTAAAATCAATGATAGTTGTAATTTGCTTGACCTGTGCACGACACTTAGTCAAAGTGAATGATTAAGTGTGTGTGTGTGTGTGTGAACCCTATCATGACCCCTGTTTCTCAACTGGCAATTCTGTGTGCAATACCGACTTGACCCGCGTATGTAAAAAAAATTACAACATTTATCACTCAGCAATTAAACTAAGCCTTACGTCAACATTAATCTGGCGAGTTTTAAGGTTGCCACCATTCATTCAATACCTTCCGACGCGGTGAGAAAATGATTTGTGAAATTAATATGACACTAATAACCACGTTAAAGTGGAACGCCGTATTTTTTGGATGCCCAATTATTATACCTTCGTTGTACTCGCGGCGCGTTTTGCCCTTTAAAAACACGCGAGAGTTTTAATTTTTAAAATAGGTTGCATAGAGAGTGAATCATTACTAGTGAACATTTTTAGAAGCCCTGGGTGGTAATTTCTTCCTCTATCTAACTAATTATCACGCCGTTTCTCCGCAGGGGTAGGCAAACATAATATACCGCTACATAAATCTGTAGTGGCACGCACTTCTTGGTTCATTCACATTCATGCATCGTTTCATATATACTCTTTTGTTATTCTGACTATTGACATGAACCGACTCAAGTACTTGATATATATACATATATATTTATATATATATAAATAAATATGTAAATTTTATAAATTTATTCCAGATCTTAAGAAGGGTGGTGCAATCCCATGGTCATTTCAAGACATCATGAAATGACCATCCATTGTTTATAAACAGGACCCTGCAAGAAGTCCATCACAAAAGTGTTTTCGCTCGTGCCTGTTCTTATTTGATAGTTGGCGATACGTCTTCTTATTAAGGTTCTGTACCCGGGAACTCACCCTTCTGCAAATATTTCTGAGGCACTACAGTACCATGACAGCCCGAAAAGCATCCGAGAGTTGTTGTATTGTAACTTCATTATTTTTAAAGTTGCACGGTTGAAATTTATCTATATTTGATTCACTTGGTCTTGCCATGTCTTCCTCGGGCGTTCCCGACTTCTCGTCATATATTCTCCTGGTGTTTCTTTCTCCGCACATCCTCTTCACATATCCAAAGCATGTGATCATCTCTTTCTTAAATTCGTTTACTACCTTTTCTTCAGTCTTGCATTTTTTTCGGATATTCGCATTTGTAACAAAGCCAATCATATTTTTACTAGACAAACGCCTCGGGGATCTTAATTACACATAATTCAGTCTACTTTCATCTTTCCTGTGTCAGTTCCATGCCTCCCTGCCAAACATCAGGGCTACTATCAACATTTTATTGTGAGTCTTGCTTCTCGAGTCTGTATGTCAAAATATCTCTTGGTAAAAAATGAGAAAAGGTAGAAAATAATGGATGTGGTATACTCGTATATCGACATAGTCAATTTTCGTATTCACGATCTGTTAAATAACTTAAGGATGAGTTTGCAACAATGCTTCCAAAACAGTAAAAAAAATTAAGACTTCAAAATAATACCTACTTCTTTTCTTTATGCGTTGTTTTTATACACTTTCGTTACTGTCATCTGATTTGTATTGTATTGTGTGATATTGGTTTTATTATAATGCATTTTTGACAACTGTTCATTTCGGCAAAAGGGTTAAAGCGACACTTTGGTAAAAAATAAGTCGAATTTGCAGTTTTTAACAGTTTTTTTTGCATCGAATGCTCTGACTCTCGATCAATTCTGAAGACTTTTGTGACCCTCCAGATATTTAAAATACATTTACCGATTGATACCGATTGTTTTTTGCTGTCTCAGATAACTCAATGAAAGCATTGAGTTACCTGAGTTGACTTTTTTTTATTCCAACCAGGTACTGAAGACTTACAAATTTTATTGTAAAATAACAAACAAATTAAAGTGCTTTGGTGTGAACTTCCCGAAATAACGCTTCAGCCCTTTTGCTTTTCCAGCGACGATATGTATATAATACGATACCTAATCGTTGATTGTGGCTCATCTTTTGGGGTAGGTTACCGAGGCAGTTCAGATCGTAAAGCTCGATGACAAGTTTTCATTCGTATTTTCCCGAACATGTGTATAAATACGTTTTTTCCTCAAAATATGAAAGTTTAACAGTGCCAACCCTTACCGGATAATTTGTATCTAGCCTTCTGAATTCTTCTGGTAAGAAAACATTATAAGGAGCAGTGCTAGTAATTGTATGATAAATAATTCAATGTTTACCAAATTTAAAACAACCTACAATGGACCGCTTTAACTTTGGTGGACATTTTGCGTTAGTAATGCGTCAAAAATACAACATGACGTGTTAAATTTCCCTGTAAATTTGATAATTGGGCAATAAATAAAAATAAAAATAAAACATTTAGAAACCCGCATTAAGCTTCTCAGTAATTTTGACTAGGTACCTTATTTAACTAATAAATTTAAAACCACGGTCAACCGCTTTGATTATTATGATTTTTTTCCCGTTATTTTTAATTTATCTTTTATTCTTCTACAACAGCTGTAAAAAAAAAAAAAAACGAATTCACAGATTATTACGACGTGGATGGAGATTTTTTTATTCTATCGAAGCTTATTACAATGTAATCTATGCGGGCATTGCTGAATTAATTAATTTAACATTAGATTACATATTATTAACTATAATTGAAGTGTTTTATGTGTAGACAGAAAAAAAAATACAAATACTTTGGTTTCCAAGGCAAACGTGCGTTTGAAAGGGTTTTTTGATCTACTATATTAGGATGTAATTTTAATGCGATAGCATTGTTTTGGTGCTGTGATTGGATTTTTACAAATTATAAGGGTTTGTATTAGGGCTCAGCACCCAAAATGGCGGTAAACATCACTTTGTAGCATTCTAATACAAGCAATACAGCACATGATTGTTGTAGGTTTCCAATAAATTTAAAAAAAATATGCTGTATTCTTTTAAATTCAACGAAAAACATAGTTTAATGTCAGTAAAAAGTACAGTTTAAAAACCAGTGGCAGCCATTTTTGATCGTTTTACCTAAAGTATCGGTATGAATTTCATATAGAATTTAAAAGAAAAGAGTATATATAATGTATACACTAAAAACCTTAGACATTTCCCTAACTACCTGTATAGAATGCTTGTATTACAAAGCCAAAATGAGTATATTTCTGACCCTTGATTCCCGGATTAAGAAAATACATTGCCAAGTACAAAAAAAATTATAATTCCGACATATCGTTTTCATAGAGAACATCCGAGGAGTTCCTTCTGTACTAAATAGTATAAGTGCCCGTTGGTTTGCGACGATGATCTTCCACACTATGAACTTTGAGCTAACTACATTTGTAACGTGACAGACTGGTCTTTGCATTATAAGTACGCCCCGTCACTGAGATTAGTCGTTAACGTCTTAGGAGTGATTTTTCCACCAACAAACAACATAATGATTTATCAATCAATCGTCGCGCTTCACAAGTTTATTTAACGCTTATTGCACTAATAATGCACAGCTATAAAAGTAAGTGCTCAATTCGTTATTTGAACCCTTAACAGTTGATCGAGTATGGCTTATTATAAAGGGAGTTTAAAAATAAGTTTGTCTTTGATATCCTTGAAATTTCGGTAGTAAATTAAAAAATCTTTTCGGTGGAACTACACCATAAAAAAAAACAAATTATTGGCTGTGATAAAATTTAAAAAAATTGGCTTTGTGTTTCCAAATGAAGATACAAGATCATGTTAAAATAAAGATATCTTTATCTAAACGTTCATTAATGGTAAGTAGATGTATACTTGTGCTATATATCAGTTGTCACGCTAATAATACATATAAAATAAAGGCTGATTATTAGAAGTCGATTTGGCAAATGTCTGTAATAAGAAATTGCGTTTTTATATTGTTAACAAAATTATAAAATAATACAAATATCCAAATGTAGTAACTTCACTGAAAGGTGTTATATATTATATTGAAATACTAACCATACTACCCAAAACCACCTGAATTTTAACAGGTATATATTTAAATGAACATTTTAAAATTGCGGAAAAAACAGTGTGGCTTATCATCGTATTTTAAACAGTGAAATGGTTATATTAATGTAATGGTTATATAGTTGCGTTGACCAAAGAATTTCATACAGTAAAGCAGTAACAATTTTAAAACTCCCGAGATCCCTAGAGTATTTGCCCCTTAGACAAGTGTGAACGTATGTGCCTAGTAGTTAAAAAAACTCATTGCCAAATACCGAAGTATACCAACATATTAAGTACCAAATATAAACGGTTTTCAATAAATCATTCTCTCAGATTATACAGTGTTTACCTAAAATTTTGAATATGTCTGTGTACCATGTTTCCACTAATATCAAAATTAAACCTTCGTTGCAAGATTTGGTTGTTTGACAACACAAACGTCACACCGTGGGAATACTTTTTCGTGAGCGGATTACCCCTCATTTGATTTTCGAAATACATTTGCATCATTGTTATTAGGCAAAGCGCACTCGAATTGAAATGTCACAAAACTGCATTACACAAATATAGCTTTGCTATTATTTTTTAGACAATTTGATGCGATTGCGTGTTTTGTTTACGGTCGTAACAATTACTATTGTGCGCTAGGCTAGGGGATTAATTGTTGAAGATAAGTATCGAGAGTGCCAGGGTCACATCGGCCGCCCGGAGAAAGGGAAAATGGAAAAATGGCGAAACTCGCCGGCGTTGTAGGCAGTATTGATTCTTGTACAAAGAATTTTCGAAACAAAGTGCGTATATGATACTATCACTTTGCGTGTGTAAGTTCTCTGTTGAGATTGAGGCTGTGTGTGTTGGTTAACCTTTGTGTTTGATGCGGTGATGTACGGTCACCTCGGTAGGTTGACTATACTACTGTAGGTAGGTAGATAGGTAGGTAGGTAGTAGGTAGAAGGCAGGAGGTAGGTACGGGCTGGTTGAACGCAGGAGCTCGGTCCATGCGGGATGTGGAGATAGAAGGAGAGGTGGGTACATCCGCGCAGCTGCCCACCGCAACGTTAAATCTGTATAAATACTGAGGATGACACTGGACGGGGTATCATAAGCTCTCCATTGTGCTTCCAGTGCAAACGTACAGTGCTAACCAACAAAACTTAAAATGAAATTCCTAGTAAGTTGTTTCAATAATAATCGCGGAACCCTTCAAGGGAAACCAAACAACGCTCGGTCAAAAAGTGTTTTCTTCTTGATTTTAATTTTATTGATTCACTCGATTTAAGATTGTGATCAACCAGGATTTAAAACAAATGTTGCTTGGGGTTCAAAATTTCTTCGAACATTAAAAAAAGTAAAATAGTTTAAATGTGAAAATTGTGCACTTAAAAATATTTTTTCTTTTGTGAAATTGTGATACTGTAAACGTTCTGTGCTCATAATTCTTACAACAATTAAACCTTTATAACAGTTGTATTAATAGGAACATATTGAGATATTTTGCTCTTGAATACAATTCCACCACCCCAAGATTTAAAAAAAACTACACGCTTTGCAAGTGTGAATTTATTTAAAAAAAATTAATTGACTTAAGAAATGAAAACTATTTATCCTTCCAGGTGTTGTGCTTTGCCCTCTTGGCTCTGGCCTACGCCGCTTCCCAGGGACCGACCACCGAGCCAATCCCCATCCTCAAGCAAGAGCAGGAAATCAACCCCGATGGATCCTACAAATGGAGGTAAGCAACCACTTGCACTTCAACCCTCGTGACGTTTTACTCCGATAAAAAGTTCTATAAATCTTATATCTATGTATTCTACATAATAATTTTAAAATCAAACAAACTAATTAATTTGAAAACATTAGATTTCTCAACTCCTTTTAAATTTGTCAAAGGTTTTTACAATGCAAAAAAATATATAAATTAATTGGTTTCAGTAAATAAATTTACAAAACCATATTTAAATACAATATATTAGAATAAAAAAATAAAAAAGTGCACTTATAACATTAAACCCCCCAACTCAAACTGAAATACATGAACATATTTTTTCATCCAACTAAAGGGTTATCGTAATGTTTTTTAAAATTCTCTATGAAGAAAACGAAAACGCTAAATTATTACGGTCTCAAGCTAATTTTTATTTTTTATAAAAATAAATAAATACTATCTAGTAGTAAAAAATATTAAATTATTTAATAAAATAATAAAAAAATGCCCACCAATATGTGATCTGATATCCGATACCTACTACACATATTAAATACATTGCATATTTTTAGAACACCACATTATTATGACCATGAATCATACTGTTTAAGTGACCTTTCTTATTGCGTGGTGCAAAACACCATTATTCAACGAAGAAGTTGTGTAAATGACGTAAAAGAGTGTTTAATTTTCGTTTCCAACTTAAACACAAAGAACGCATTAAATATTGTTGTTCTTTTCATTGCTGATTAAATAATAAACAATGTCACTTTGCGCTAGATTCAATGCCTGTCTCTAAGTGTTGCATATAAATATGTTAATTGAAAAACATATCTAAGCCTTTTAACTCAAGAAGACATGAATAATCGATTGTTTCGATCTTATTGAACATTCACGACATTGTGGAGATGGCTATTAAATGACCAGTGAGGAAATTTTCTGCGTCCTCCATTAAAAGTTATTAACACATTAGTTCCTATACATAAACTACTGTTTACATCAATTAGCTTCTCAACGTTTATGATTCATGCATTCGAATATAAAATTTTTTCAAGGATAGGTTATATTTTTTACTTACTTTTTACACAGTTTTGTAATATAATCCGGTACGCCCCAAAGTATAATTGAGCTCCAATTGCATGTAGCCAGTGTAAATCGGGTTTCATTCTTATGCTCATGGGAATTTTGTAAATTTGAAGGAAGTGAGGAGGGAATTAGGATGCGATAAAGATGATTAGAATGTGACTGGCTATTCAGACCTGGTCATCAAATATGCAAAAGCCGATTCTGACTTTAGTTTTGACTGACATCATGAAACGAAATGAAAATATACTATATTTTATTTCCATTCGTGACAAAACCATCAAATCAGTTTATTTTTTTATTAGCCTACGTCGGAATTCAAACATGTGATCTCTGGGTCCAGAGCAAAGAACTTACTAATCTAACATGAAGTTTGATAGTTAAATGATGTGGAGAGAAATTGGGTAAAATGTTAAGCGAAAATTCTTTTTCGTTCAGTAAGATTATTAAACAAAGCAAGTAAATTTAATATTCTTTTTGATAAAAAAAATATTTTACGAGCAAATATCTTACAAAAAAACACATCCGATTAGTAACGATCAATATTAGTCATCGTTTATATATTTTCAGACGGGTTTTGGACCTTACTCAACACAAATGGACAAGATCCAAGTTCTTTTCGGTACAACAAAGCCTTGACTCTAAAAAATCAAAGTTTTCGGAAAACGTAGAACGATATTTTTTAGCTGCATAGCATGCAGGCGATACCGGATGGTACAAATGCATGTATTATAAGAATATTCAAAATTGCAATAGACTTAGACCGAGCTTAGGTTACGACATTACGTTGCCTAGAATGCATTACGTCTGCAAAGTTCATTCGCACCTCCGAGCTTGGTTTATGTATTCAGATATTTATAATATTTGTACATATTTGCCTAAAAGACAAAGTAGCCTGTCTGTCAGCGGCAGTGTGAGGCGATAATATATACGTGGGACCAAAGTTCTCTGTAGTCATTCCCAATGCTGTCTTAGATGTACGACAGGAAATAAAATTTGAAAAAACTGGTGTAGTCAAATTTCATTGCGTAACATTTATAACAACGTTTTTTTTTATATTACACATTATCTAGCACATCAACGATTGTTGTCGATATAATTTCAATCATTATTACCATTTTTCTTGAAACCGATGTGTAATAAATGACTGCTACTAATATACCTACAAGAAATATGAAAAGCACGGAACATTATGTTATACGGTACCTACTATCCGGTTAAAGTTGGACCTTTCGGTAATGTTTGACACACCAAATTCCAACACCGCAAGGAAGTAAAAATTAACGGTGGTGTCGATTGCATTACAGTTGTAAACAGCTGCCGAGATCATTGTGCTGTTTCTGAAAAGAGTCGCTGTCCATTCATTCAATTATAATGTGTCAGTCTGTCAGTCTGTCAAGGCAGGCGTAGTGAAATTTCACCAACACCATCAACTAATGACAGACAATGTGAGCTTACTTATTTATTCACCGTGTGGCCAACTGCCTAAGTCGTGATGGCTTAGATACAGATCTCGTTACATAAGAGGCTTCTCTTTGTTTCCGGCTTACTACACGCTAGGACTAGGCGAACTTTGAATGCAAACATATTAATAATGCCGATGCACCTATCGTCGGAGTATTACCTAACCCTGTTTTGACAGAGAATTAAAATCACAAGTGAAAAGCTGGGCGCCCTTTGGAACTGCTATATTACGTTATAAAGTTTCTAATTTTCTGTTATGTTAATATTTTGAAAAAAAATAATGTTATTTTTGTTGGTATTATTATAATTGAAGCGAGGTCTATTTCATTTGCTTTTGCCATTGAATGGAAAGGGATAAATAATCGTACTTATGTTTAGCAAGATTAATATTAGCACACATGACCGGTTAGTGGCCGAGTTTTCAAAATGGTCGGGTTTTCACCCAGGCGTTGTGAGTTAAATAGCTTTGATAGCTAAGTTCTTCATCATTTGACAAGGAACATTTTCCTTTTATTATGATAGCAGTAGCAGTTCAATTTTTTTAAAATAATATTATTACATTAAGTATATTGTTAGATCTTCGACTCCAATTATTTTCAAACAAGTTAAATTACCTCACTCTAAAACAGCTCAATAAGCAGTTTAAAGTCTTTGTGAATTCCTCGAATATTTATCAATAGAATCTTTGAACAATGTACTCCATAATAATAATGGATAATATTGCAAACTATTTTCGGAAATATTTCAAGCAATTCGGGTCAAATGTTGCAATAAAAAAATAATTATCATTTTTTGTGTTGTGCAGGATTTATTCTTCGCTTCCTAATGCGGTGGTCACGCTATAATGATGTAAGCTACAACTATATCCCTGGGAGAGATCATTTAAGAATCACTCGAAATGTATACCTACATGTCGACATATCTAATGAATAAACCTAAACAAATAAGGTGGTTTTAATTATCTGTGTTCATATTTAGTTTGCTATGAACTAATCTCTTTTTTTTCGTTAAATTTAAGCTATGAAACCGGAAACGGAATTGCCGCCCAGGAAGAGGGTCACCTGAAGAACGTTGGAGATCCGGAAAAGGAAGCCATGTCTGCCGTAGGAGAATACTCATACACAGACCCCGAAGGAAACGTGAGTTTATTGAATTCCATATTATTGAAAAATGTTAGGATATTTCACTGATCATCTTTTATAAAATGACAGACTGTTTTCATAATTTGTTTTCACTAACATATTTTTTTTACCAAAAACTTACATTTTTTTTTTAATGATAATTAGATTGCATAATATATCATCTAACAACATTCACGAAAATTCATATATAAAAAGATTAATTCCATAGTAAATATCTTTGCCACGATTAACACAAGTGACAGCATATTAATATCATAAAAAATATATATTAAGTTATGATTACTCGCAAAAATAGACAAATTTCTCTTATCTAGTCAATACACGACCGTTGTATTTCATAACCGAAAATAATATTTTCACCTGAAATGCCTTGAATTTTAGTGGGTCACATATTATGAAGATACAAGTATTGAACCTACGTATGAATGCACGCGCGCGGTTAAAGGTCAAATTTAACTATATTGAAACCTTTTATTTTATAATAGCACCTGTTTTCTCATCGACTCATTATTATGATTAAATATTCGTGATATGGAAAACAGTTGAAAAAGCCACTAATTGTTGATGTATAAAATGTTACGGATTAATCAAATTGGTATATTATTCAGCACAAAAACAAAGCATTTTCAATGTTTTTAGTTTATCAAAACGACAAGAGGTAGCACCGTTATTTTACAAAAACGTTTTTTCTATTCCAGCTCATCAAGGTCACCTACATCGCTGATGAGAATGGATTCCAGCCCCAGGGAGCTCACCTCCCCACCCCTCCTCCAATTCCAATCGCCATCCAGAGGGCTCTCGCCTACTTGGCAACAGCCCCCCCACAGCCAGAGGACCAGCAATAAGTTCCGAACGCCCAACCCACCCTCCCGAATAGCTCCCCGACCCAAACAGAAATAACCACTTTAACGTTGTTCTAAACAAAATACCACGGAAGAGTTTTGTATATAATACTCGTTCGTGGTTTACTCCCACTCTTGGATTACGGTTTCCTCGTATCAGTACAGAACGTTTCGCATTTTATGGTACGTTTTAAATTGATAATTGAGCTTAAATGCATTCGATATATTTCGATCGAAATATATCGAGACGATCTCATTACTGTTCTGTGCTCCAGGTGACGAGACGTGAGATCGCCTCAAATCAACGGCTTTTGTGATTGTCTACAGTCTTATCGTTTCCAACATCATCCGTCCGTGGATAACGAACTGAATTCATATGGATTATTCATGAAAATTCCTTAAATTGATAGAAATGTAATACAAAGCATTGTTCGTAGTGCAATCGAATATCATTTGTTTACGCGGTTTCTTTTTTCGATCTGGTTTTCCCACGTGGAGGTTTTTGAGATATAAAGCTATCCTTGCTCCGAATCGGTGTGAATTCCGTTTGTATTGTTCAAACTCCTTGAACGTTGAAGGTAGACGCTAAAGTTTCAACTTAAAACCTTTTTTATACACTGTATTTACTTTTAAAAATCGTTGAAGTTTACTATGATCGCAATAATTCACTTCATTTTAAAACTGACTGTATGTATGTTGATATTATAGTAAATAATGTAAAGCGGTAAAAAAATCATATGGTATGTTTATCATTTTGATGCTTAAAATATATACTCTTTCTTTAGATAGCTATCATGACGATCTGTATAGATCATGTTATGATGCCTTTTTATAAAAGTGCTGAACTGATTTTTTTCTTCTATTTTGTACTTATTACTTCTTGTATCATACATTTGTGAATATTTTTGTATATTGTATAATTTTGTATATTATAAATGTATATTTTTGTGTTTTTTTATTAGACTCACATTATAATTTGCACCCAAACAAGTAAGAAATGTTTGAAAGATGTAAAATATATAAAAATAAATGACAATGAAAATAATTTCGATGACTTATTTAATATTTTATTTGTGTAACTGTTGATAATTTGTGAATAACTTTTTTTATAACAGTTTTTGTGATTAAACTTAATCACAAGATCAAATACAAATTAAAATTATTTTATAAATAAAACAGGTAAACTTTGTTTATAACCACTTTATTATTCAATATTATGTCTACCGGTTTCGGAAGTACCCTTCCATCATCAGGACAATATTAAAATATTATGTATGTACATAATATTGAGTGGTTATAAACGAAGTTTATCTGTTTTATTTATAAATATGGCAAGCCACAAAGTAAATGCTTTTTACGAATATGTAAAATTACTTTCACTGTTTAGTATAATATTTTTACAAAACAAAGGTATTTATTATTACTTACAATTCACATTTCGCCAAACCTTCCGAATCTTTTGTAAGGCTGTGTCCTGTAACACAATTATGCAATAATAAAAAAAAAACGGTTTCATCACCTTTTTTTGTCTAGGAGTCTATGCCTGATTATCATACCTAAGCTCACACCACACGACTATCTCCACTTACACCCTAAAAATAATAAATTCACACCCCTTAGAACTGTTGATTGATCACATGCAAAAACATTATAAAACTCCCAAACTCCGGTATCGCAGCGAATTATTTATAATTGTTATTATTATTTTAAACTAGTAGTTAAAAAAGTAAATACTACGCGGCTATGTAAGAAGTTTTTTTGAAAAGGAGAACACCGTTTTCCCATTTTTTCTATTAATTAGAAACACATAAATACATATTTTTAAAAATATCGTTAAAAGCTTCATAGACCATGATCAATACTACTTTAAAAACTGAAAATTATTGCATTGACCAAGAAATTTCAGACAGAAAAATAATGCATATATTGTGACGCCTTACTCGCCGATGAGAATATTTGTTGTTCAATAAAAACGTACAGATTTTCTGTTTGGTTATTAAGTTAATTCGTAAGGGTTAAAACCAGTGGCGGCTCGTGAGTTTTTAGTGTGCTAGAGTGCTAAGGTTGAAAAATACGACATTATTAGTGTTGTTGTAGCCGAAAATGATTTTTATTTTTTTCCAAGATTTTATTTTTTGCATGAAATTTTCAGGATTTTTCAGTTTTGGTGGTGCACTGCACGGATTTCTGAAAAATCTTCAAACAAAAAGTTGAAATTTCGAAAAAAAAAAAAATGTTTTCGGCTACAACAACATCAATGATGATGTTTTTTTTCAATCTTACCACTCTAGCACACTAAAAAGTCACGAGCCGCCACTGGTTAAAACAAGTGTTATATAGGCAAAATTTGAAAAAAATTATTAAATTTACCCACAAATTTTAGAGGGCGACAAAAGAGCAGTCGGTACCTAATAACACGGTAATAATAATAAAACTCGATGTGTTTGACTGCTGACCGAGCGTACAGGGATATCGCGAACCTCAGAAATTGGAAATGAAGTGAAAGCATTCTGTTACTACAGTTCCCGTGAAAAATTATGAAAATGACATTTTTGTCTATTATAGTTTAAAAATATATTTTACCAAATCTACCAGATTTATATTTCTCACAAAAATTTAGTCTTCGGCGAAATTCTGAATCTGCGAAGAACTGATATGACGGGTATTGATGTTGCTTAAAATCATCATCCACCAATATACTAGTATACCATAGGTACCATACCATAGTGCCTTTGATGTCGTATATTCTTGGGTGTTTTTACTCGTTTATGGACCAATTTACTATTTCCGTATCCAATACTTGCTACTTAAGTTAACTATCTTAAGCTACTAGACTGAGTTATAGACTATTGACTAGTGTATTACTTGACATGTAATTAATTATTTAAAAAGATTATTCTGTCACTCTACTTCAAATATTTGTGTGGAAATGCAAAATAAGTAAAATTGTATTAAGTGTGTAGACATGCGGAAGTAATTTTTAAATATATACATATTTTAAAATAAATGAAAATTTTATCTAAAATAAGAAATCAGAATTCCAGAAAATCAATATTTCTTTAGTAATAATAATAATGCATAAATTTTATCGCATCGTTTAAAAATGATGCAACGAGATATAACCATTATGTAAATCCTCCGCATTAACACCATTGCGAATGGTAATCAATGGTTTTATCAAATGTGAAGGTTGCATGAATGAAAATGGTACACAACAAAAATACGAAAATATTTTCCGTGACTGAATAAAGAAGACTTCGTCATGTCACTTCATGATGCAAATATGGCCAATGTAGCATTTTTTTCAAATTAAGTAAATATTAATATACCGAATTAAAAAAAATGGTTTTTTTGAATGAGTTATTTTTTTTTTTTGCGAAAATTAACAGCAAATCAATAATTAATACTTATATAATAATAAAAAAAAACAAATTATGCCAATTACAAATTTTCCTCGGCTGGTGATAAATATTAAAAGTTAAGTGTGACAATATACAGTTTTATTTTAGTAACTTAACTATGTTGGTGGGAGGAGAGGAATGTGGAAGGGAACATGAGAATAGGAGATAAAGGAAAAAAGGACGGGAGTAGATGGAAGGTTAGTTTTAGTGATCTAGTTTGGGTGCAGTCGGGTAGTGGATTTTTGTTTAATGTCACGTATAGTCAAGTTAAAAATGTCAATGTTGTAATAATTTAAGTGGAATGAATTTGTAGATCTGTAAATAAAAGAGTTTTGTTTCGAATTGGTATTTCAACGAGGGAAATAAAAAGTACTTGGCTGTCTGCTGTTGCGATTTTAAACGCGGAATAATAGGGGTTGCAGGAGATCAGATGATGATGTGTGGTACCGCAAAAGATTGCCTCTGGCCAGTAGTACTATCGTATCCTCATTTGGCGGAAATAATGGGAAGCTGAGGGAAGTGGAGGGGGGCAAGGAGAGGGAGGATGACGGCTGAGAAGTAATATAAATATTGTAGCAACCTTTCCAAATCTTTGAGTAAAATTCTCCAACAGGTCCACGTCCACGATACGCCAGTCAACTTTCATCCCAATCACAAATTTAATGGGCTGAAGGCGGTCTCCAGTGAATCTTTGCCTACCTTTCTTAAGTTTGTTGGTCAAAAAGCTTCCAAAACGATGTTGATTGTCTATGAACATATCGACTCATTAAATTGCATTGGTACACGTAAGTTTTACTTGGAACAGTTTTTTTGTAAGCTGTTTGTATTATCACAATCGAAAGAAAACAATACACCGCCACTCGAAAATCGAAATTCTCGTAAAAATCAGCTATTCGAAAATAAGTGAATACTTGAACACAGTCTCACACAAAACATGTTAAAACCAAAAGCTGCTTCTCTCAACTACATTTACTGACGTGCTGATGCAAAAAAATATAAAACTCTCAGTAGGGGTAAGTTTGTACAAGAAAGGGCTTGCCGTCCAGAAAAGTTTTAAATTGCTTTGCGAATTTAGGTTTTGTAACAAATAATTCCACTCATACAATCCTGAACTAGCCAAAGCACTATTTACTAGAGATCCAGAAGATAATTTCTAACAACTACAAAACTCTACTCAAGTCTAACCGTACGTAGAGTAAGACCTATGTATTTCTTGTCGTATAATTTGTATTTTAACATATTTTTGGCCAACATTTGTAAAGTGCCGCTTTTGTGAAAAATCACCTCAAGGGTGCTGTAACTTAAACTGTAACTAACACAAATGAATTTTTAGACACTAATATAACCTAAGAACACCTAAAGGTATACAGCCAATTGACAGCTGTCAAATTGATGTCAACAACATAATTCCCCGAATGAACAATGGGCAGATCCAGCTTTATGAATTCATACGGGAATGAACTGTAAAGTACTCGTAACTCAGGTGCGTTTTAGGGATGTAACATCTAAAATTGGCTGTCACTACTTTTGGAACCAGCTACTAATTAATAGCTTTAGAACAAAGTCGATAGCGGGGGTGTGGAATTTCATTATTATTTTTTTTTGTATTACTCAAAAATTACATGATTAAAAAATAAACTCCAAAAAAATTACTGCAAGCGAATTCTGAAAAATCAAATAAGCTCAAAGTCACCGGTACAATGTCGCCGTGACAAAAATATGTACCATCTCTAATGGTGCATTTACACTGTTGTATTAAAGCAACGGGCACGGTGAATGGTCGTAGACTTTGCTTCTCCGAATTTAATGTATAACACTCCATAGAAAAACAGACTTCACGTCCAAATAACCACTATGCAATACGTAAAAAATTCCGTGACAAAAATCTACTCTCCATACATTTCCGCTACTCTTTAAATGCACAGCGATGCTGCCAGCGCAGTAAAAAAACAAAATTACCCCATGATGTGGGTAATTTAAAAATGATATGGGAAAATTTTGATATAATTTAGAGAATATTCGAAGTTAATTTAAATTAGATCTTTATTTTCACGGCACCCCTTCAGAGATGGCCTCAATGTTTGTTGTACAGTTTGAACCTTGAAGTAACAATATATGGAGGGAGAGCTAATTATTTTTACCCAACCTACACAAACTTACGTTATCATTTTCTACGGGTTTTTACGTCGAGGAAGAGACAACAAATTTCATAGACCGCTTCTATATACTGTCGCAATGATCTTAAGCTCCTGGGTCACCGCGGGACTCCGCCCACATTTTTAATTATGCCACTAAACTTGACACAACTAAACGGGTTTTTAGGTTAAATTTTTTTGTTGTTGATAAAAATACTGTGAAAAAGTGGCCATACGAATAAATAAAAACAATATGTCGATATGTGATATGAATTGATGTATAAATACCGTAGCCTTAGTCTTAGCCACGCCCAGGTGCGTTGAGTCAGTTTAAAATCATCAAAAACAAGTAAAAAACTGACTTCACTGCCTTGGATAGTACTACTCTACCAACTCTATGGACATGTTTATATGCCAACTACATGATCCACTGCTGGCAAATATTGGAAAAAATATAATATAAGTTTCCGCAAATACTTTTAATTTATAATGTTCATCTACATAAAATATAATAATAATAAAAAATAACTTATCTCACCTTAGTCTTAGCCACGCCCAGGTGCGCCGAGTCACGTTAAAACTAGGTTAAAATCATCAAAAACTGACTTCACTGCCTTGGATAGATACTACTCTATGTACTCTAAGGTTTGAACGTATGGTAGATCCGGCGCTGACTACGGCATCCCCATTGTGGAGAATGTTGAGGCTGATGAAAGTAGGGAAGGGCCAGAAGAAATGATGGTCTCTCACCAAAAAGATACTGCGAGAATATTTCACTCTCGAAATACCCGATAAATTAAAAATATTGATTCATTCATGGACTATCAGAGGTAAAATGCAACAACACGCATTCATTTTTTAAATCTTTAATCAATGTCATTTATTTATAGTTGAATTATTGTGCAATATGAATTCCCAGTCAAGATAAATAAATATTAAAACACATAATGTATCCTTAAACTTTCCAAACAAATTACGTTTTTTATGTTTAGAATGTGTCCTTCGTATTTATTTATTTCTAAGTGGGTGATTTATTATAATCGTAACGGTGTTTATTTTCGTAAATGCTCGTATTAACGCAATTTAAAAACCATTTCGCATCTTCTTTTCTTTTGGTGCCTTCTTATATCGGAGGTTGGCTATCATCGCGGTTTCATAATACTCAATTCAAACACTTTTAATCATATGTACTTTGTTTTATTAAACTATTTATTTAGTATTGTTATTAAAACGGTTTTTTAAAAGGTTTTTTGTAAGACAACAATTGATTTCACGACAGAAGTATCAATTAATTGTATTGTGCAATAGGCAGCCCGCTCTATACTCACTGGGTAAAAAGATGATCTCCTCATGTACGAGTATGCACCTCTAACCATAGTTGACTGGTGTACAACACAAATTAATTAAAATATCTTAATGATAAACAAAGTTAACACAAATATGAAATAATTTTCTATGAACGTACGAGTTTATTATAAAGTATATATTTAAAAAAAAAATTTTTTGAATTTCTTTTGTGACTTAAAAAGTCAAAACCAACTCCCTCGAATTATTTAGTTCATGAAATCGAACATATTATTGCTATATTGGGAAAAATCTGCCTACCCTATTTGCACGACAGTAATATATTTTTGCTCTTTTTAAATTTTATTTATTTTAATGTTCAGGTGAAAATATATATTTTTCGAATCAATAATACATACTCGTACATTCAAAATTGGAAGGACTTGAAGCACGGAAGAAGACGCTTTGGACACAAATAGTAAATTTCATAGTCAATAAAGCGCGTATAAAAAAACATGTTTGGCTCATAACCTTATCAACATCTCCTGCCGTCACAGAAATAGAGATTTAAATTATTATTTCTGACGAGTAGATTCGTTCCTTTGCTCTCCTTGAACACAGCTTTTTAAAGTACACATTTTAACTACTAGACCTTGAAAAAAAATGTATATTTGAACATGATTATATGTTAGACTGCCTAATTTAAAAAATACGTAAAAGTAATGAAAATTAAATAATAACATTGTATAGGACCACAGATTTTATTATAATTTTTATAACCGACCAGTTTCGCTTAGCCTAAGCATCATCAACTGTACTTAGTTTAATTTTGTACCCCGACGATGCTTAGGTTTTAGGCAAAACCGTTCAGTCATAAACATTAAAATAATATCTGTGGTACAAAGTTATTTTTTAATTTCTTCAAATATGTCAAACCACAAAGTGATTGCTTCTACGAAAATATATTTATGTGACGAAGATTTGTTTTCGGATAAGTGTTTTATCTGCAACAGCCAGTAAAACCAAGGAATACTATTTTTTGGGAAAGTTTTGTGAAACTGATGGTTTAGAAGAGGAAAAAAGAAGGGGACAATGAAAAAATTGTAAAGTTTCTGGGTAATTTATTCTAGAACTTAAGAGTAGCGAAGCCATTTCATGCACAGTTTCTGTATCGAAAAGTGGTTTCTCACCAGGGCGATTCTGTGACGTTGGATGGTGGATTATAAAATGATACAGATCTTTTCCGTGCCAGCCAAAGGAGGAACTAACGAGTGAACGAGTCGCTTATCAAAATATTTTAGACAATTTTGTAGATCTGTAAATATGAGAGAGAAGCTAATTAAATACACGCGAGGTTGTACGTATTAGCGTTAGTTTATTTTAGAGGGCGATCTCATTATTTCCAGAGAACAATATCAAATATGACACGTTGTGAAGTGTGCTATATGCCAATATGGTTGATATCTCTCTCAGATACTATTGTTTTGTTTAACCCGAGGTATGACTTATTAATATATTTATATCATATTAACGCTAACCGAAACAAAGTAAAGGGAGTTGCAACATGAATTGGAGTTGGCGGAGCGGCCAAGTCCGAGAGCGTGGGAAATCAGACTGCATTATTGGGTAAATCCATACAATCCATGCACTGCACATTTTATGACGTAGGAATAAGCAAGTGAGTTCGGTAACTCTTTTTGAGACTCTCGTCACTTTTAAACAATGTTTTTCGGAAGGTTAAAGGTAACGTATTTGAGGCCTGTTTTAAAAAAATGTGTAAGCAAACCAAACAAACTGAATGGTTTTTTTTAATTCAAAATATATGGCTCATATTTAGTTCGCTCCATGATGTAATTTTTTTAGGTTATATAATATGAGTCCTAAAAATGCCTTTTTTTAATTTTATGGGTAACTTTGGCAATTAATCGTGACTTAAAGTAATCATTCAGAAACACAATTTTGCTTTAGATGCTTTGTAAATGAGAGGATTTATAGAATAAAAAATAAAATAATATTAAAAAAACGTTCGGGGTTTGAATTTCCAAATTAAAGGACAAGTTTACGTTAGAATACAAATGTTTCATGTTTAAAAAGTAGCTAAAGTAAAATTTAAAAAAAAACTACATATACTCGTGTATATTTTTTAAAAAACATGTACAAAAGCGTACAATATTTTTACTACCATATATTATTGTTAAAAATATATCGTTCGGATTTATTGAGTAATTTAGCCTTAAATTCAAAATATTGTTTTGTATGAAACAGGTCCCGAGTGCGATCCTCTTAGAAAACGAACACAACTCAGCAGAATTGTTGATATGCAGAGGACTGAGGAGGAGGGGATTCGTAGAGGCGCGTATGCTTCGCCACAGGTGTCAAATACCAGGGGGTGTTACCATAAAGCAAACAAATAATTTCTTTATCCCGCTATAGATACCTAACCCAAAAGTTTAATTAGAAAGGAATAATCTGTAAACGTGACACTTGAATCCGTACTTATTAGATTTGAAGAATACCGCAAAATTTCGCCGACGGATTTTTTTAATGTGACGCCTCACAAGAGCGCTTCCGTCTGTAAAGATATTAATCGGTATTTGATAAAACCCTAACTGAATTGCTATGTTACTGAAAGAATTACTAACAATTTTTATATGTAAATTTTTATTCAACTTCAAAATAAAAATGGGTGTTAAAAAAGTTACACCCCGTGCACAAAAACTAAAAAAAGGGAATTCGGTTTGGTACCCTTCGCATTACGCAGAACACCGAACACCGAACACCGAACAAAGAAGATCAGTAAGTAAGAACTGTTTTTATAATCTACTAAATATGAAAAAAATACACCCGCCCTATTAATATTTAAAATATTTTTCCACTGTTGAGTAGGTACTTAATGTAATCACATCTGGAGTCAGTGGGTAAGTTGATTCTCTTAAAAATCAATTACTTTAAAATAAGCTAAGTAATCAAAAATTGAAAAAGACGTAGGTACCTACTCTCAATTACTCAAATTACTGAATAAAATAAAACCCAACTTCTAAATTTAGTAGTATATTAAGAAATCGCCTTCGTTGGTTAGTGCCCTCTGTGTAAGACTCACCAAAGGAATGTGTTTCTGACACTTTCCGCTGATAAAATCAATACGTGATCGTGACCTTAGCATCTGTCGTAAAACAATTTGAATACGTTATGCAGCCAAGGCTTATATTTCACTAAATGTAATTCGGCAGGTTCTTATTAAATTTAAGGAACATGCATTTAAACACGATGATAATAAGTATCAAAATATATTATACTTATTATGGTGTTAAACTGTTAATGTGTTTTGTTAGATATTTCGGTCATAATGTTACAAGATTACGTAATTCTTCTCTCCGAGATCCATCATGAATATACTTTTTTTTTTATAAGTAACTTAAAAAATAACTTACTATTGATGATCATTCTTAGTGGTAGTATTCCAAGAATAGTGGTTTTGTGGAATTTCGTTGGTTTTTTTGATTTTATGGATTCTTTCGTAATCCTCTACTAACTAGCTGGGGCTTATACAAATACCCCTCATAATGACTATCTAACTAGTACTGCGGCTCATTAGGCCTTATTACTATCACCATCTGATGGTTTTATTTACTTGACTGAGTTTATTTTTACATTAGTGTTTTCTTAGGGAAAAGATCTTTACTGGATTAAAAACCCTAAGGATGTGGAATTTCGTTATAGTAATTAGTTACTTGAAAATATTCCTAACCTTGCCCTTGTATTGAGTAGATATCCACGCAATCGCAATGGGAAGCGTATTTGACCATAATTAAAATTGGCTGAAGTGAAAAACATTAATCTGTCATTTTTTTATATAGAGCACTGTCATTGAGAACTCAATTGTAGCACAATGTTTTACTACAGTCGTAAATTATAAGAAAGATGGAGACGGTATAATGGAAATAATACCAATTATTGAAACAACACCAATCATTTTCAACAAAATATGAAACGTATAAAAATATTGGGTTGCGACCGAGACTGGAACTCGGAACCTCTACTCTATCGGAAAACAACGTCTCTGCCAAATGAGCCACAGTTTTACTAATGATTTTTTAAAAGGGATATAATATCAGATGTGTGATTATATCACAGATTTAAAAAATGGATGTTAATGATTTAATAATATCATTTTTTAAACTTTATTCCACTATTTTGTGGAATAAAATAGAGTTCCACCATGAATTAACAGTTTCAAAATTAGAAATAGCAAATAGATGTTACATGCATTTGAAATGTATTTGAGAGTTTTATTTAATTAATTAAGGAATACATTGTTGTTTATGTTCAAACTTGTATGCGTGTCTTCGATTAATTATAGAATTAACATTACAATAGGTGCTCAATGCAACAAATATTTAAATTATTAAAAATAAATAAAATAACAGTATGTTAATTGGTTAAAAACCTGCACAAACGAAGGTTAAACTTGTACGCTATTTTATATGGACTCTCAACATTAATTAAAAATGTTGTTTAATTTTCCAAAATAGTAATGACACCTATAATGTGAATAAAAATACAATATACATATTTCTTAAATCTTATGTATTGTAATTTGCCTACTCGTGTCAATTTATTGGAGTTCACCTTAGAGTAAGAGTTCACCTACTAGCAGATTTTTTAATAAATTTCGCTTATTGTCGTTGGGTATGGGAACGCATGCCAAGGCAGGCGAGCAATGTAGGTAGTTGGTAGATGATTTGATAAATACGGCGCCTTAACGACGCGTCGCCCAGAGCAGGGAGCTTTTAGTGTCCTTGCATAATACCGGACTTGTGCAAAGGTATAAGTAATACAGCTGTTATTGAAATAATAGGCAACCGGTGAAGTTCACCTGTATGGACACTTAAAGCCAGCAAAAAGAAAAGAATAGACATCCTCGATATGTTATGCAGAACCAGAGAAGCGAAGGAACCTGGTTCACCAGGGTAATTGAAGTGTGGGTCACAATCCTCACCAATTGTGTCTCTCTCGACACAGGAATTTCCTAGAGAGACAGGCATGGGGCAATCCCTTAACTTTTTTTATTTACTAAGATAAATAATTTTAAAAAATAAATTAAAAAATGAGGCAACGACTCCACAGAAAGGAATATGGTAAAAAAATAATAAATCTTTCTATCGGCCTTGAGATAATAAAAAGACTTCGTTTATATTGGATAATTAATTATTGTCCTCTCTTAAAATGCGCTTGAAGGCACCAGTTTAACAGCGTATTTGCAACACTAGCAGGTGAATTAACTGCACTGCAGAATTTAAAGGTCAATAATAATGAATGGTCTGTACAGAAGAACTTTTCAACTTTGCTTGTGTAGCTTTGATGCACATTTCTTAGCTAGGCCCTTCATCTTGCTAATGCGACCTTAACATTAGTCGTAAGCACAGGAATTAGGTAGTAATTATTCTTGCTTATATTACAGGTTAAAAAGTTCACAGCGAACGGAGAGGATGACACCATTTTTCGAGGCAAATACTCATTATGTTTATTAGGCTTATTCATAACTCTTTACCTTGCGTATGCATTGTACAAAGATCGATTGCACTTTTGAAATACCGATTCTTTGTTTTGGGTATCGTGTCACTTTTTTCCAATTTGTTAAACTTATCAGATCTTGTCACAATTTTATTTAATGCTGTGGGTCGTATGCACAAATATTTCAATGTTTCCTTAAGTGTTATTGACATATTTATTGCATCAATATCAGAAGTGTTTTTTTTTTCTACTTTTCTCTAGTAGTTATGTACTTCACTGTGATTTTTTCCATAAAAGATGCAATGTAATAATTATACTATAGTTTCGTAGGAAGCAATTAATTTGTGGTTTAACATATTTGAAGAAATTAAAAAATAACTTTGTACCACGGATATTATTTTAATTTTCATGACTGAACGGTTTTGCTTAGCCTAAGCATCATCAGAATACAAAATTAAATAAAACGAAAAATACAAAGTGTGCGGTTATATATACATACAGAGGGAGAACAAAATATAAAATAACTGAACAATGAGAAATCAATAGAATAACATTTAAATTATAACAAAGGAACAGAGAGAAAGATACAGATAATATGAATTAAAAGAGACAAAACGTCAACTGAGAAGGTGATTAAAGAATAATGATAAATTTTGTGAGTTTACAGGAAATATTTCTAATATTGGACTACTGTACAAATTTACCTGATTATTAATAATGTAACTATTAATTTTAATGGTTTTCTTTATTTCTAGTTTTTCTAAATAGTTTAAAATTAGTTGCCATAGTCATTTTAAATTTATATTATCTGTCTCTTTCTTTCTGCTCCTTTTTTATAATTTAAATTTTATTCTATTTTTTTCTCATCGTTCCGTTATTTTATTTTATATGTTGTTCTCCCTCTTACACAAAGTTATTTTTTCATTTCTTTTAATAATTATACTTCTAAAGTGTCTTCCGTTTTATTAATGGCTAAAATATCACAAGAAATCATCGTAGGTACGGTTTAAGCGTACCTTGTCTATTAGAATTTATTTATTTGGTAAACATTTTTAATGGCGTAAATAAATTGATGAACTAAACATATTAAAAATTGGACAATACCCATTTTTGTTTTGCATATTTTTGAAAACAAAACCTGAAGAAGATTATCTTTTGGCTTTTTCGGGAAACGAAACCGAAGTCTAACCTCTTACCTCTGTGCTACAATGGTCGTATGTTAAACATCACGTATTTTATGGTAGTAGTCAAACAATGAATTAGAATAATTAATATACAACATTTCATTATACTGTTAGCCAGACACAATTAGGTTAGTATCTTAGCTTAGTTTATTTTTCGGCTGTGATCATTTATTACCACATCTTGGTTTACAAATAGAAATGCATGTATTAACAATATTACTTGTAAAAATAAAATTAACATAAAGGTGCGACGGTACAGAAAACGTTGATTAAAAGTGTGTCCTGATGAAATATTTGAACATTTTGATTAATTTCACGGCACTTAAAAAGTGTTAAATAATCTTAAATACCCGACACTAACTATAATATATTTAATTTTAAAACATTTTGGAGGCTATTGCAAGAAATATGTGGTTAAATTTGAAGAGAGAAATGAACGGATTTTAGTAAAATTATGCATCCTTGCGTCTATTGTTTCGCAATGGCTCATTCATTGGGTTACAAGTTTTGTTCATAATTTTATGGTAAATTAAATATTCTAATTTCACTCAAATTCGTAATACAGCCATAAAATTTGACCTTTCTTCAGAAATGTCTGAAGTCAGGTTAGAGTTCATTTACATATTTTAATGCTAGATTAGAGACATTGAATAATATAAAATATTTTCTACGTATAAAGTTAAGTTTATATATTCAAGCATGGTCCTGCGAGATCGGAAAATTGCACAGAGGCATTATCAATGTCGTAAGATTTCAAGAGTCCGACTTCTTTTCATATAAATAGCCAGATCTCCGCTTTTCTCAGCACAGTTATCTGATATCCAGCAAACAATATCACTCTCTTACAACGATGAAATCAATTGTGAGTATTTTTGCCTGCTCGTGTAATCCAAGTGAATTCTGTTCTAGTTTTGATGCGAGACAATGCACATTTCCACAGTGCATTCGGGCACTTTTATAATCGCTTTTCAATTATAAATAATTGAATACCCGACATAATCTAATTAATTACACCATATTGAAAGGGTTGCGTCCGATGAATAACATAATTTTGAACGCAAAAACGTTTTTTACGTGAATCTGTAAATATAAAATTCGTTATTGAATTTGAAAATTAGTGGTGAATTCATTTTCTCTTTTACTGACTTGAAATTTCATCCAAAAGTAAAACAGTGTTTTTAAGAGTGTGCTAAAAGTAACATTAATTTATAACTGCAACATAACTCTCGCCAAACACCATCATCACCAGATTTGAAAAACCATTTCTCTATGTTTCTTTAGGTCTTCTTCTTCGCGTTTGTGGCAGTGGCCGTGGTGGCGGAGGAGCCTATACCCATTCTGAAGCAGAACGCGGAGGTGAACCCGGACGGCAGCTACCAGTGGAACTACGAGACGGGCAACGGCATCTCGGCAGCCGAGAGCGGCGCGCTGAAGAACGCGGGCAGCGAGCAGGAGGCCATGGCCGCGCAGGGACAGTTCCAGTACACCGCCCCCGATGGCCAGCTCATCCAGCTGAGCTACGTGGCTGACGAGAACGGCTTCCGGCCCACCGGCGCGCACCTGCCTACCCCCCCGCCCGTGCCCCGCGACATCCAGCGCGCGCTCGACTACCTCGCCTCCCTGCCGCCCCAGAAGCAGTAAACCGACAACCATCTACCTAAGCTTCATGTTAGAGATCTCCCTCAGAGCTGAGGAATACAAACACACTTTATTTTGAAAACTAAAATTGGGGTGTGAAAGTAATGCATTTAATTGATAAAATGAACATAAACTTGTCACCACCCCAACTACTCTTTAACTCAAAGTGCTCGTTTCAAATTGTGCTGTAAACTGAATAACGTCTTTTTGTGCTCTGAATTTGTGTACATTATGTATAATACTTATGTAAATAAATATATTTTCAAATTATTTTCTTCCGTTTTAATATTTAACCCGAATTCGTAACTGTAGCGCTGTAACTCATCGCTGCACTTTTAAGTGAGAGAGTCTTGATATATTAATGAAATAGCTTCTTTTTAGTAAATAAGATGATGTTTAGAGGATTTAAAAAATAATTGTATATAATTAACCGAGTGCTATCTGGCAAGCAAATATGTGAAGGCATTTATCATATAAAATAAAAGATTTTTTTAAATATTTCTCGGACCTTAAATTTGTAACAATTTCTAGACATTTTGTTTTTGAATAGTTTTATCTTTCACAATATACCTTAGTTACCTAATTTATAATTATTTTCTACCGATTTCGACACGTCCGTGTTATCAACTAGTTTTAATAACGCCAGCTTACAACACAAACGTGTCGAAACTGGTGAAGAATTATGTTACAAATCTATACTGTAAATAATAAAACTCTTCAAAACCAAATGCTCATTTTATTATGAAACCTATTATGCGTGCCCATAGAAAACCCTCGACTTATTTTCCAACCTGTCAATAAAAAAAAACAATACGCCAAGAAAATATAACAGTATGAATTCTTAAGTCCATTTTCATAAATTTCTTTCTATTTTTGACAATCGTCATTTTTTTTAGCGGCAAATAAAATATTCAAAGCCTTTAACCTTTTGGCGATAACTTAGCAAGTGTTAACTTTTTGTTTCATGCTTAATTAACGTCATGTTCCGATTTAATTTAGATATCCATGCATCACCTCTTTCGTATTAAAGATGCCAATCAAATACAAGAAAAAAACAAACATAATATATTTAAAAACACTTACGGACACCCATAGGAATGCGATATAATGGATATAAGATGTTATGCTAATTTACTTCCGGCAATGCATCTAAATATTTCTTAATCTGTGAAAATAGTGTTAATTGTAGTTAAAGGTAAATAATTATCTGATCAAATGTCGTTTTCATTAATTGCACTAGGGACTGCTGGAGTAAAAGGTCAGGGGTACTGTAAGTCATGTCGTGGAGGATGTAGTGCGGCCGAAGGAGGAAGTATCTTTAGGAAGGGATCTTCTGATCCGGGTCGTGCTGAGACTCGTCTGAGATGTCCGAATGTGAATAATCTGTACATGAACCTACATACTAAATGCCAATGCAACGTGCGAACTGAGAAGATTACTGTTCTCTAAGTAAATGTAAGAGCTTGTTAGAAAGAATATTAAAAGAGACCGACTAAGCGTGTTGAACTTGGCAATGATCCTCATTAAATAAGCATGGCAGAGATTAATTGTGTCCGTAGAACTCTAAAGATTATTGTGAGAAAAGTTGTGTTGTACTCTTGAAGAATTTGTTCAAATACGTCAACTCTGTATATGTACCTACCAACAAAATAAATATTTCCAATACTTGCGATCTTAAAATCGTTTCATTTCTACGAGCAAATTTTATTGTTACAAAGAATATTACAACAGATTTTGCGTGTTGAATTTGGCAATGATACTTGTCAAATAATCGTGAAGAAGTCACTTTTTTTTGTTGAGGTCTCAAGCTTTTGGTGAGAATAGTTACATTGTATTCTTCAAAAGGTTTTAGTATGTTTACAATCTGAAACATGAAACCACTGAATATAACGAACCTACTTATTTAAAATAAATATCCATGCAACGTGTTAACTGAACTATTCTACTAGCAAAATTTTGTTGGAAGAAACATAAAAGAGACCGATTTTAATTAAGTATGTTGACCTTGGCAATGATACTGAAATAATATAATAATAACAGGGAAGGAATATTTTTTTGTCCGTTGAGTCCATCAAGTCTTTTGTTGCGGGAATAGTTACATTGTGCTCTCAAAGAGGTTGTTTTAACAACTGAAAAAATATTAAAGATTATGTCATTGGGCGAAGGATTATGAAGTTTTTAAAGGTGCGACGTTCTATGTTACCATAACCATGGTTGAACATCCTTTATTTTGGCTGATGACGTTTACTTGACTCACGGTTCTGGACCTGATTTTGGTTATTCTATGCGGAAAAATAACCCAACGACGGTGATGATCAACGTAGGTACCCGTGAGACGTGTATGTCTGCTTTATCTTAATAGTTCAAGATTATGGCATCACGTTTGGTACCATCCCGATATTCAAATTTAAAAAAAAAACTTGTTTTCTTCGCACATTTATTTCCCAGGCACCTATTATTTTTGAGGAAATATTATTTATAAACGTTTTGTTGGACTGCATAAACATGTCTAGAAAATAAATGAAAACGAAATGATATTCGTGATTATTTTTTTATGATCTTACAATTTCGCAAATTCAAAATGATAGTTCGTCATAAATTAATGATATGTTTTTTAGGAATACAATACACTTGTAATTTCTTAAAGAGCTGAAATATATTTTTGACAAAAGCACCCACTTAAGGCATGATCTTGTTTAAAATCTAGTCTGCATGTTGGTATGTTTAATGATTTGATATTATTACATGATGTGTCAACATAACTACAATCACAGGCCTGAAAACATAAAAAAGATTGTATTAAAAATATCAATACATATCTTCTGTGCATAAGAAATCATACCAAGGAGGGTAATAAAAAATAGATTTAAAAAAAACATTACATCATGTGTGCAAAACATAAATCTTTTTGTACATTAACTCCACACAGGAAGGCATGTCATCTTTGGGGATGTTGTGTGGAGGGGTTTTTGAGGAAAGGAAGGAGTGAACCTTGGTCTTGAAGAAGCCCGTGTTAAAGGTGGCAAATCAACCATCAACCTAGATTTGATACAATGTTCCACAACAGGTATAAAAAATTAACATTGTGGAATAGTTTGAAAACAACAGGTCATACATTGATTATACTTGGTAGTTAAAGTTTTTTTTCTGTCTTCATAATTATATTTGGTGCATGTCGTGGTGAAATAAGTTCGTTAAAAAAATACTTAAGGTTTTACTTTTGTGTCCAAGTATTATTAAAATGTGGTAACATTTTTATCACGACATGTTCTTGGTTTTATTTTGAGTTGTGTAAAACACACTAAGGCCCGGTACACACGTCGGGGTTTTTGGGATACTATAGGCGGCGCCGCCCTTGCGGTGTGGGTGTGCAAACCCCCCGTTTTGTATCCCGCGTCGTAATTGCGGAGCCGCAGCGGAAAAAACTCCGACGTGTGCACCGGTCTTATTATCGAATACTTACAAAACCAAATAAATAATCTGACTCATCGCATCGGCTTGGTAATAAATCCACTTTGAATTAACAACTTTTGTGCGGGTACTCGTACTGTTTCTACAATCACCTTGGTAAAAAAACACCCGCCTGTGATCTATAATCCAAAACAGCAAAGTAAGTAAGTATGCTCAGAATGATTTAGGTGATCTTCTAGATACGATCAGTAAAAAAAACATAAATGTATACGAGGATTCGTCATTGGATGAATCAGTATGTAAGAAAAATATAATTATTGACACAAATTTTATTAGCTACCTAAATGTATACATGTACCAAATACTTAAAATAAATCGTCATAGTTTTATTTTATCGATAAGTTTTTTGTTGTTTACGAAAAACGGAGGTACATTTGTAAGAATTTTAAATTAATACTACGAAAGTGAAAAACAAAACAACACCATAGTCAAAAATATTTTGGCGATTTATTAAAACATTCTAAATACAAAATTTGGAAAAACCGAAATGGTTTTGGTAATTTTTTCTCAGTTTATGTAGCTAGTTGAATCCAGAAGAGTTTAAAGAACACGTGGTTGTTAGATGGAACTGACATAAATTGCGGTATTTTTTAGCTTTGGACCTGAGTATTAAAACTTAGCTGCAACATTTTTTTTATAAACTGTTCCCACAAAATGAAGTGTATAATAACTTTAATGACCAAATTCCATGTTTTTATCAATGTTTACTTGTGTAGCAATACAAATATTGTATTATTTTTTTATTATTTACGCCCATTAAAAGCTTTTTACAGTAAAAGGAAAGAAAAAATAGTATTGATTAACAGGTACATCCAGAGTTAACTAGTTTGAACAATTAATTTACCTCAACGAGAGAGGAACACTGAACTATGGTATACTTATATTGTGATATTGACGTACTAAATATATCAATAATATCGGAGTATTTCTTTCCCAGATGTTGAGTTCGTCGCATAAAAGTGTAATATTGTGAGGTTGAAGGTTGTTTAAAAATTGATTTAAAAAAAAAACTTTTATTATGTAATATTTTTAATACGAGAGAAGAATAGTGAAACAGAAGAAAATAATTTGAATAGATATTTATTTACATAATGTACACAATTTCAGATCACAAAAAGACGTTATTCAGTTTACAGCACAATTCGAAACGAGCACTTTGAGTTGAAGAATAATTGGGGTAGTGACAAGTTTATGTACATTTTGATCAATTAAATGCATTACTTTCACGCCCTCAATTTTAGTTTTCAAAACAAAGTGTGTTTGTATTCCTCAGCTCTGAGGGAGATCTCTAACATGAAGCTTAGGTAGATGGTTGTCGGTTTACTGCTTCTGGGGCGGCAGGGAGGCGAGGTAGTCAAGCGCGCGCTGGATGTCGCGGGGCACGGGCGGGGGGGTGGGCAGGTGCGCGCCGGTGGGCCGGAAGCCGTTCTCGTCAGCCACGTAGCTCAGCTGGATGAGCTGGCCATCGGGGGCGGTGTACTGGAACTGTCCCTGCGCGGCCATGGCCTCCTGCTCGCTGCCCGCGTTCTTCAGCGCGCCGCTCTCGGCTGCCGAGATGCCGTTGCCCGTCTCGTAGTTCCACTGGTAGCTGCCGTCCGGGTTCACCTCCGCGTTCTGCTTCAGAATGGGTATAGGCTCCTCCGCCACCACGGCCACTGCCACACACGCGAAGAACAAGACCTAAAGAAACATAGAGATATGATTATTCGAATCTCGTCGTAAAAATTATCAATCAGTCAACGTTTAAATATCAGTTCTATATCTATTACAAGTTTTGACAATTTGTACAAGTTTTAAGCCTTAGAGGGTAAAAAAAAGTGTTCCAAAACATTAATAAAAAAATAAGATTTTCCAAAGCGTGAAGTTAAATAAACCACAACAATATACATTATATTGGCAAAAGTCACAAAATATTTTTTCATTTAAGATCATTTTTCTTTACCGTAATAAATTAAATGTTTAATGAAAATGAAATTATTACTTTAAATAAGACCAAAGATTTTATTTTAATTTTTATGACCGGCCGGTTTCGCTTTGCCTAAGCATCATCAGGGTACAGAATTGAACTGAATTACTTTTGCACCCTGCTAATTATAAGGCTAAGCGAAACCGGTCGGTCATTAAATTTAAAAGAGATTGTTCTTTCAAATTATTTTCTTCATAACTCAACCGTAAAATAATGACTTTACGTGATTGTTAGAAGTTAAAATGAATTAATCCTTGCACTTTAGAAAAAAAAACTCTTTTTAATATCATTTTTTAGTCGAATTGTTGACAATCTAATCATATGAATAACTTTTCAAAATATTCAAGAAAAAATGTTTTTTTAAAAAAAGCTCAGTTGTTTTTGAATAAGCTTTTTATGAACTTACAGCTGCTTTCATGGTGGATTACTAAGCTGTGTTATATAAGGTTACTGTGCCGAGGTAAGTGTCCCGCTGGCTATTTATACGAAAAGGATCCCGAATGTTGACAAAAGTTGCGACACTAATAATGTCTTTATGCAATTTAAAACACGCATAAAATACAAGTCGTATATATTATCAAACGAAACATAACTGTGGTCGTAGGCTGCCGTAAGAATACATATAAATGTATCTTAATGAAGTCTGCATATTTCAAAATGTCAGTCCTCAATACTCTTGATAAGAATATTTGATTTAGGTATCAACCACAGATGCATTGCTTTCCTTAGCATATATTATTCTGCCCCGTTTTGTTTATTTGAAAGAATATATGTATTTTTTTAAGTGTATTTTTAAGATCTAAAATATACATGGCCTGTTCAAAAAAAAAGATGAATTTTGAATTTTCGCGGGCTGTGTACATTCGATTATCGATTTTTTGTTGTTGTTATGTTGGTCCACATATTTTTATCATATGTTAGCATTATCAGCCATTTTGGATTAGTGGTTTGTTTTTAACAACTGGAAAGATAGATAATCGAATGTACACAGCCCGTGAAAATTCAAAATTCACCTTTTCTTTTGAACAGGCATCGTACATTCATACAAAAACTATTTGTATAGTTTTTTTAACCATTGTAAATTGTTTTTAAGCCACATTTTTTTTTAAAAGAAATTATAAAATATTTTTGTATAAGACCACGAATATTATTTTATTTTTTACGACTAACTGGTTTCGCTTAGCCTCAGCATTACCAGAGTACAAAATTAAACTGAACTTTGCTGTTTTTTTTTTGTTAAATATCAGTTTTGGTAAATTTAATCCTTTTTTTTTAAGTAGCATGGTTTTTTAACTCGTGAATGTTGTTTCGCCTTCCAAATATTAATATTTTGATCAATTGATCACATTGAGTTTACAGACATTTTTTAAATGTGATTGCAGACATTTTTTAAATGTGTGTTTTTTTTTAAGGAATCTGTATTTTCAAATGGTCTACAGAGGTTATACTGCTATACACTTACACACATTGATTTTGAGTCTAATTGCCCAAAACGTAAAAACAACAGATTAAAAGTGCAAGACAAAGATTCGCAAATAAAATATGTCTACATTTGGTGACATGCAATTTCGAATACAGATGTAGGGGATCTTGACTAAATAATTAGCCAATCATTCTAAGTCATCTATCACCAGCACAAGTAGCCTTAAAATGCCTAAAATCTTGTAAGACATTAATTCATTTAAAAATATTATGTTATCCAACCCAGGGCAGATCCTGTGCTGGCGCAATGGGAGCACTCTGCTCCAAGCAGCGAATTACTAAGGCGCTGATAGTATCTTATTACAGTGCTTTTTAACGCGTCCAGAGCCTTAAAAATGAAAAAACATGCTATCCATGGATGGCAATCGAACCCGGGATTTCCCGGCCCGACGGCGCAGTTTACGATCAGCGGCTCTCGTTTGATACTTGATATGATCTTGGTACTAATCTTCTTCTCGAAAGGAAAATTCAGACTGGGCTCATATTAAAAAAATCACACAAAAGAGATAAAATTATACAGAAAAAAGCAGTGCAAGTGAGAGAGAAAAGTAGTTAAATTGAAGAATGAGACAGCGTTATTCAAATTTATAGTACCGTCGTATTCTTTGAGCAATACCAGCCATTTTGAAGATTTTATTTCACAATGCGAATGCACATGAATTTGAATCGTATTTAAAGCAGTAAAAATATTATTTTTTAAACTGATATAATTGTAAATGTATGGCGTAGAAACAATCCAACAGAAACATCGAGCTACTTGCAAATCATTTTTAAATTTGTGACGCACGTCAGCGTTTTTATTTAGTTTTGTTATTTTATTTTTTTTAACAACTATTTTTTTTAAATCTTATGTCCAAATGCAGATATAGAGTACGCAAGTTCGAATTTAAAATAACACGCGTACTTCTATTTGGAAAACGCCAATTGTATTTACTGCAGAGAACGTTAGCGTGAGTCTAAGTAACCGGCTTATAATATTCGACCCCAAGGCTCGCATTATTTTTTAAATCAAATTTTACTTTTGGTAGATTTTTTAAATTTAATTGTATTAGTTCATTATGTTTAACAGAATTTTATAGGATCACTACATTCAGTCCCATAAAGCTTGAAAAAAAGGCATCTAATTTCCAACCCCAAGGCTCGCATTTTGTCGGTAAAGTAGTATTTTTATAATAAATAATACTTTTGGAAGTTTTTTTCACATAATTGTATTAGTTATTATTTTTAACAGATTTTCATAGGTTTACTTTATTCTATCGCATCTCATCGGCTTGAATTTTGTCCGCAAAGTGTTATTTTTCTTAACAAATGTTACTTTTTTCTTTTAATCATCATTTATAACAGAATTTCGTAGGTTCACTACATTCAGTCCTATAAGCTTGAAAAAACGCCATCTAATTTCCGACCCAAGGTTTACATTTTGCATTTTGCCCGCAAAGTGCAATTTTTTTAAGCAAATGTTACGTTTGGAAAATTTATTCATTTAATCGTTATTACTTCATAATTTTCCACAAAATTTTATAGGTTCACCACATTCGGTCCTATAAAGCTTGAAAAAACGACACCTAATTTCCGACCCCAAGGCTAGCATTTTGTCCACAAAGTGGTATTTTTAAAAATGAATGTTACTTTTGGAATTTTAAAATTTTTTTATTACATTGGTTTATTATTTTCAACAGAATTTCATACGTTTACTTCATTCGGTCGCATAGAGCTTGAAAAACGGCATCTAATTTCCGACCCCAAGGTTTGCATTTTGCCCGCAAAGTGGTATTTTTTTTTAATTAACACAAGTTATTTTAGAAGGCTCTTTTCATTTAATCGTCTTTATTTCATCATTCAGAAAAAAAGATTTACTTTTATGTTTTAATTTTGGAAGAGTATATTTAAAAAAACTGTTTTCAACATACTTTAAAATAAATTTGAAGATGTGCTGCAGCTTCACACAAGATGTAAAAATGTTAAAACATCCACCATTATAAAGGAATGTATTACCAGCGCCTACATACTATTAACACAAAAACTATAAATGAAAATCCGTAGAAGAGTATGGTTTTATTATATATGTTTTTTTTTAAATCCTACATGGACGAGAATTGAACGGTGCGGAATAAAAACCCGCCCCTCGTGTCTTATACTCGATACTGTGTGTTAAAAATATAGAAAAAAATGCAGAATAAAGCAGTTCAAATAAGATAGCAATGGGCGCGAAGTTAATTTAATGCAATAATAAAACAGCGCTATATGAATTTATATAGCTGTCGCATCCTTCTAGCAAAGCTAATGCGCATCTCATCAGCACAGGTGCCAATAACAATTTATTTATGTCCTCCGTTGTATATATCTAATTTGATTGTTATTTGTTTGCTTTTGTTGAACTTTGACTTAATTAATTAACTATTGTTATGAAATATACTTATAAAAAACACCTATGTATGTATGTGTTGGGCATCATGTCTGTCACATTTATATAAAAAGTTAAATAAAATGTCAGTAATTTTGACTTTAGACGTTTTTTACGATGTGAATGCACACGGATTTGAAATTTATTTAAATTAACGCAAAAATCGTTTTTGCTAACTGATATAAATATTAAGTTAAGATATAAAAATAATTCAATATTTTTTAATACATCTAGCTACTTGCATATCATTTTGGAATTTGTGATTAACGTTGTTTGTTGTTATTGTGTTTTGTTATTTTTTAACAATGCACGAACCATCATGTCACTGGTAATTTAACATATCAAAACATTTACATTTTAAACATTTAACTTTTTGGATCTGTTTATTTTTAAATATTTTCAGAAGTAAAACAACAAGCGGTTAACAGTGATGACGATATAAAAGTGATGCTTTTTGTGTATACATGACTCATGAGGGTCTACGTGGAAATGGCGAAAATACGTACTTTAATTACACAGTAAGATTTTTATTAGACGTAAATAAAAAGTTTTTAGAAAATGTTGGTGTTCAATTTTAGGTTTTGACAAGGGGCAACAAAAATGTTACCTGCGCCAGGCACCAGTTGGCTTAGGGCCGGGCTTGATCAACTCTAACATGTTCTTTAGATTAGAACACCACGCAGCGAGTCTGGGATTAATTATTAATTATCAAAATATAAATAATACTCAATTATGACAACTGTATGGCTAACCTGTTTCTGAAGAAATTATGTTGAATGCTCAAGGTCATATGTCATAAACTCTCTCGAATGGCAATTGCTCTTCGACTTTTTCTTCGACATTTCGACTTCACAAGTATCATACATGCATTCTATAAAAAAATGTAACCAAAGTTCATATTCGTATACACAACTAAATGTATTATTGCTGTGAAAAAATTTAAACTCTTAAGATTATAGCTTCAACCCACCGTGGTTCTACAATACATATTAGATTACCTTAATAATAATAATATTTGGACGATTTGTATAGCGCCGTTTTTGTGAAAAAACACCTCAAACCTTAATTTAAACATTGTTTTTATTTTAATCCATTATGAGAATCCTTTTGTATTTAGGGAAGTACTTCCCGCTTTGCAGTAGAACAATCGACGAAGAGGCATCTCACCCACAAATGGGCTAAGGCTGGTACGTCAAACAGATTGATTGTTTTGAGAATATTCAAATACAATAAAAAATACGTGTATGTGCATAAGTTTCAAAATACAATAATTGCTGTAAAATGCCCTTGAGATAATTTTCAAATTGTTAAATTAGATATTTTTATAAAGTTTTAGGACATTTTTTTTTTAAGTACGGCACTCAATGATGATGATCAGAGAAATGAGAAAATTAGATATTGCAATATTTTCTTATAAAATAACAATAAAAATATAGGCTGTTTTCAAAAGCCTTTTATTTTCTAGAAAAGTCTCCGGCTTTAAATTGAGTTTTTTTTAAATGTATAAATCAACGGGAAGCAAACCCTGATCTCACGACCTTCAAATGACTTAGTACACATTTATTCTTTTTTTTTATGTTTCGACCTTACCCTTTGATATTCGGTTATTTCGTTGGCACGCCGTGTTATTTCCCGCACTGTACGTAATAATATATAATACTTCACAGTCGTATGTGGGTAATTACAAGTATGGTCGTACAGGGTCCGACAGCACAAACATAAAAAGTTGTACGAGAAAAGAAGAAACGTTGTATTAAATATTTCCATTTTGTTCAACTGTTAATTCGTGGTTGAATTTCATTGTAATGAATGAATAAAACTTTTTTGGTACACCGCAATAGTACATACGTTACTGAAACATGTTACGTTTGTGTAAACATGTTTGGGGTCAGGATTAAATAACAATAAGTGTATGTAAATTTTATTGATAAGTATTGCTAAATACTGTGTTTAGTTTTATTAGCTTATTTAGCTTTTAACAAATTAGGGTAGGTTGTTTGAAACTTTCGTCACATTGGATCCTTACAATTCAATAATAAGCGTCTTTTGTTGTTTTTTTTAATATTTTAATGGTCCTTATTAAACGTCGATTATAGGCCCGTTTTAGCTTTTGAACGAACTGTGATCAGCGGAAAATCAAAACTACACAACCGTTATGCTTTTCAGCTGATCACAACTTGTTCAAAAGCTGATACGGACCGACAGTAAGATTTTAACGGTGACCACTAAAATGTTTTAAAAATGGCTCTAATGGTTCAATTGTTAAATGTTGAATGTGATGAAAGTTTGAAAAACCCCAACCTTACAAAAATTTAAAGTCCTTTAAAAAAGTTGCTCAAAAAGTTATGTCCTGATTATCTCAAAATAAAGTTTTGGGATAAAGGTAATTTCTGTGTTGTAGTTAATAGTGGAAAGTCAGAGTGACTTATATGATTCAGAAAGGGAGTATTACATATATTTGATAAAAAAATAAGGCGAACTTAGGGGAATGGTCTTGTTCGTTCATCGTTGCAATACAGAGGTTGCAAGTCGATTTCCGCCGCTTCCCGATCCCATGGTTTTCAAAATCCCTGAAAACCATGTCTCGTTATATGTTTGTAAAATATTGAAGAGTATTAATGAAAATGAAATATTAACTTTTTATAAGACCACAGATTTTATTTTATTTTTTATAACCGACCGGTTGTACTTAGCCTAAGCAACAAAAAAACTGTAAGCTCATAAAATTTCAGTTGAAATTTTGCCTCTTTCGTTTCATATTATCTGTCTCTCTCTCTCTCTGTTCCTTGGTTATAATTTTAAATGAAATTCTATTGTTTTCTCGCAATTCTCTTATTTTTTTTTAAATATTGTGTTCTACTTTTGTATGTATACCAGTATATAACCGCACACTTTGTATTTTTTGTTTAGTTTAATTTTGTACCCCGATGATGCTTAAGCTAAGCGAAACCGATCAGTTATAAAAAATAAAATAACATCCGTGATCTTATACAAAGTTTTTTAAATTTTATTTTCATTAAATATGTCAAACCACAAAGTGATTGCTTTCTACGAAAATAGTAACTATACTTCAAAAAGGTATATAATTGAATACCATCCCCATTCCCAGGGAGATTTTAAACATTTCTGTCAATATTTTCAAGTGCCTTGGAGACGTCGTATTTTTTTCTGTATCATCCGTCATCGCTTCCACCGGTAGGTGTTAGGTCGGTTGAGTTTACGCATCAGTGATAGCAAAACGAAAAAAAACATATTTCCACTTGTCCTACCCTGTAGTACGCGAAGTCGTGTATATTGCTAATTACGCTTATTACGCGCGCGGTGTAAAAGATTATCCTGTTGATTCGTTTATTGACTTATTGTATCGATTCATGACATCTGATAAAAATTGTACCATAAATTTTTACTGACTCACGCGAGGGAAAATCCATTTGGTTTTGATTTCAAGAGAATGCCTCAAAACACCAAATATGATCACAACAGATATTCTCCGAAAAAATGACAAATTTATCAAAAAATAGCAATTCATTATATCAATTTAAGAGCTATCTAGAATTTTAAGAAGTTCTAGTGAAATAATAATATTTTTGGGGTCTGGTTATAAAGTGTATCTTTGTATAGTACTGGTATTTGAGATACCTACTCATGCAGGCACTTCACTTTTTTTCGAATTGTAAACATAAATATTTATAACTAGTTTTGAAAAAAAAAAACAAAATTTGAGTACTGTTAGGATAAAACGTAAGCACGTTGGCATACCATAAGAGATGAGCACTCAGTAATTGCGTGTTTATTACAATTATAAATTAATACCGAGATGTTATCTAACCCTCGGGGATAAAATAGCGATGAGTAAACATTTAAGTATCTGAGACTGCATCTAATAATAGGCTCATACGTAGGTAAAATGCTTAATCGTCGGTTTGGTACCAGCCATTATTTACCTGCGAATGTTTACGTATTTGATGCTAATACCAATACCCGTCTCGCACACGACATCCCGATTTTCGAGTTTCACCTTCTGATTATCGCCTAAACGTTGAGTGTTAGAAAGAATTTGATCACCGAGCCGCCGTGATCTCATCTCGGTGATGCGAGGATCCTCCGCTTTTTGCATTGTTTTGGTTTTATATAATCAGGCATTGGTATTCTGGAGAATTAGTTATCAATTATCGATGGAGCGGTCCACAGTCATGTTTCAGTTTTTAGTGAGTACCACGCACTGTTTTCATATTTATTCTTGCGTTAATACTAGTTATGTGCTTGTGCAATCTTTTTTGTGCCGCCGGTTAATAAAATTAAATGCTGTTTTTGTATTTGTATACATATATTTAAAATAAAAACATAATTTTACGATATATTAAGATAATGTGCTCGTGTCCAGTGATAAATAATTTTGCTAGGGTCATCTTGCACAATGTTATTGAGAAACTGTTGTTAAATTTATAATGGTGGTTTTATTTTGTTAGCGTTTTAGGCTGACATTAAAACAATTAGAAACAGTCATCGTAATTATTTTCAGTTGCGATAGTACTCGTAATACGCTTCCTACAAAATATTTTACGATTTTTTCAACATTTAGCTTCTATTTTTATAAATATTTTTACTACAGTAGAAGAACTTTTTTTTTTGTTTTACTCTATTTTAATTTTTCTTTGTTAAGTTTTGCTGGTTTCCAATATATGCATTCATTAATTATTACTCACCAGACAGTCACAATATTCTAACATAAATGAAAAATATTCACTTTTTTAACGTCTTTCAAAGCAATTTGACGTAGCATTTTATTTAACAAATGTACAAATAAAAATAAAATGCAAGCTACCAGTTAACAAATTATATATATTTATAGTTTTTGTGTTTAATTTGTAGAACTCCACTTTAACTTTTTTATGATTCAATTGAATTAAATTTATTATCGTTATTATTTAATTCTGCTAGTTATATAAATAATTCGTTTTCGTGTGTTTTAACCACAATTTTATAATGGCCTTAATGCTAATATGAAATATACATTTTGTCATGTTCCAGATCTGCCTCTTGTTAGTGTCTGCGAGCCTAGCCGCCCCAGCACCGGCTAGTGATATCGTAACAGATAGTTCTAATGCTTTGGGAAAAAGTATACCTGGAATTATTGCCAACGTCAAAGCAACGGAAGTCCTACAGCCTAACAAAGCCTCCGAAGGGTTGGTGAAATCAACTCCCGGAGCTATTTTGGAGAGTTCTTCCGCTGATAAAACACACATTCATACAAGTGCGTATCCATTTATTTTAGAAGAACCTCATTTAAATAATGCTCTGATATCATCAATCTCAATTCTAAAGGAACTTAATCCTGATTCAGATTTTAAAGTCAACCTAAATGAACCTAAATCCAAAACCAGCTCAACCATTCATATCATCAACCATATTCATTCTGCAAGTGGAAATGTCACAAAAAAAGTACCCAAAGTGTATGTTGACAGTTTTTTGAATAATTCATTTGATTCCATTTTATCGAAAGCTGTATCACCTGTAAAAGAAACGAAATGGCAAAACTCTGAACGTAAATCCAAAAGAATTAACCCAACTCGAACTCTTTCAGGTGATAATAAAACTGAGGAGTGTGCAAATGCTACTTTACCGGCTACTAATAAAAGTGATAAAATCATCGACCAAAAGCAGCCTGAAGATAGAGCAAAAATCAATAAACATTCCGAATCCTCCATCAAGAGTGAAGCGAATGTAAAGGATTCGCATAAAGATGTGACCGGTCAAACGCCATTATCGCTTAATGATCCAAGCGTAAGCCCAGAGCTCGCTGGTTCTGGAAGGAAAGCCAAGGTTCTCGATAGCGAGCGGCTTGGAACTGAAAGTGAATCTGCTGCGGGACAGCTACAGCTACAGGCACAGCCGGGTCACGACGCGGCGGCCGCGAGTCAAGGCCGCGTGGAAAGCCCGAGTTCACACGTCGAACGAAATTCCGCTAATCAGCCACTCGACTCTCATAAATCGCCGCTGGAAAAAAATAGTGCCACTAATAAGGAAGATGATAAAATCCGACCCATCGTTAGCACAAACAATATACTCACTAAAGAAAAACAAGAGAAAAACGAAATTAATAAAAGCAAGTCTGATGGAAGTGCAATTATTAATACTTCTAATAAAAACATATTGATTAATGACAACATCGGTTCATCCGCTTCTAAAAATGTAGAAATTGGTGTAACACCAGGACAAACAAAGAACATTGGAAGTCTGCAGTCTGAACTTGATCGTGGATTGATTGCATTGAATGTTTTCCAAAAACTGTCAGAGCTTCTTGATATAAACGACATTTCAAAAAATGACCGCGTTGTCGCTGACGAGAAGTTAATATCCAAAGATAAAAATATTTCATCTCCACAGTCAACCTCATTACTGAAAAATGAAAGCGGAACACTAGAAAAAGTTGTCAATCAAGGAGCAAGTATTCCTAAAGTCGAAAGTCAATTTAAATCAAATAACAAAGTTGACGTGGCTGAAAATAAAGAAGCTGATAAAGTTTCCCCTAAAGTATTGCCAAAACTTGATTCAGAGGTTATTGACAATAAAAAATTAGATAACGCATTATCAAGTTCACGAGGTAGTTCGATATTAAAAAAAACCGATTTGACTTCAAGTGATGTTACAAAGTTTGATATTTCTAAGAATGGTGAAATAAATAAGTTAGCACAACCAACTGTACAGACTAAATTTACAACACCCTTAAGTGGAGTACATACAAAAATTACAACACCTTCAATTGAAAACCTTACTGATAAAATAATATTGATCAAAAAACTCGAAAGTTCTACAACTTCAATTCCTAGCTTTAGTACTGCAAAAACCTATCAAGACTCGAGTAACTTTAGGCAATCTTCTAACGTAAGTCAAAACAAATACAATGAAAATCAGTCAATTAATATTCAAGCTAAGCCTTTGGAAGATAATGTAAGCAACACGAATTTATATGAATCAACCATCAAGCCAGTGACACCCCGACAAGGCCGAGGCCAGGTGACACAAACACCAACGCCGACAGTACAGTGGATTAAAATTACACCTCCCGCTAATCAAACACCTGCCGCCAAAATCAATAATGATGAAAACCTCGAGGTACAGGAAGCTAACTATCTTAACAGAGCCGCCAAGAATCAATTGCAATCGAATAATAATTACCCGTACAACAGTGGTACGTGGATTAATGCCGGAGCCGAGAAACCATTAGAAGAATCAAAATTTGTGAAGATTATTCCAACTGCCAACCAAGGTATAATAAATGCGGATCCTAAACTTTCACAAACCTTTGAAAGCTCTAGCGAACCATCGAGGTACTCTTCTCCAAATTATTTTGTAAGGGATAACACCCCGAAAGCTATCAATGACAGAGAATCATTTAGTACTCCTGGACCTATTAGTTACTCGACTGCGAATAATATTGACAATAGTTATTATTCGCGGAATCCAACTCAGCCACCCGTTGGAAATAGTCGTCAACCGACCATTGTTCTGAGCCAGGTAAAGGATTCTATTGCCGATCCTCACACCAGTACAAATGTTAATACAGGAAGATACGAGAACCAACAAAATCACAATACTCCAACAGTGGGAAAGATTTATAGTTCCTCAGATAGTGGAAATATTGCTCAATCCAGAGACGCGTACAAAAACTTACAAGAAATAACTTTGGATTCTCATAAAGAACGACAGGTCCCCGAAGATAATGTCAAAGTATTCGTTGAAACCGTTTCCGACGGTTATAAAAATGCCATTCGTAGAATCAATCCGAATGTCGCACGCAATAATAACAATTTTGAAAACGTTAGTCCATCAAATGAGCCATATACCCGCGGAGAAAATAAATACAAAACAAATAGATTTGAAACTATTTCAACTTTTACAACAGATTCGCAGATTGATAAATTATATACTCAAAGCAGTCCAACAACAAGGTCCCAATATAATCCCGTAACTCAAAGACCAAGGAGCCGAGTTACCTCTTCAACCGCAAGCTCTTTGCTTGGGAAAGAAAAAAGCATTCTTGATAAAAGAAACGAAGAAAAACTAGTAGCCGCACTAAAAGTTTCAGATACTAAAGAAACTCCCAAAGGAAAGTACGCCGTTAGAACTAGTCGCGGAAACATTAAATATGTAAAAAATCCACACAGTGGTGATTGGCTTGGAAATGGCGACGATAAATACCCACCACAATTCTCTTACAAGTAAGTTATTTTATATGATTTATTATTAGCTTGTTTTGTGTTTTCTTTGCAATACGATGCAGACGCATAAATGAAATAATTTCAACCACAAGACCTCTCAAAATCTGATAATAAATCCTACTCGTTAACATTAAAAAAATCAGGGTGCAATTAAATGTAAATATACCATTTTTAAAAGTGAACGGGTGCATGAACTTAAATAATACAACATATTTATAAAATAACATGTAAATGCTTAGTTACAAAATTTGTAAGGTTCATCCACAATAAACCGTTGTTATCAAAACTTGCAAACAAAAATAATTGATATATTATTTTTTAAAAACTCTGTTATTTTTTGCTAAGCCACGAGTGCAAAACAGGGTCATCATTAGTTTTAAATATGGATTTTTTGGTATGTTTGAAGAATATTTTCAAAAATTTGTTTTTATAATCCTGTATGTATTATTTTGTCTAGCTATAAAACGGCAACCGGTATCTCCGCTTACCAAAAAGGCGTACTCACGGAAATAAACGACCGCAAAGTATTTGTAAGTATTTTTTTGACCTTGCCCATACTGTATACCTGGATAATTGAATACGGGGGTTCCAAATAAATAAATATAATCCTAGATAAAAATCGGAAGATCCATCAACTTTGATGCTAGCCATTGTCGGCTCGTTAAGTGCCGATGTTGATGTATTAGCATAACTGTAAAATATAATAATAATAATAATAAAATAATTTATTTGGCTTTTAATTGGGGTTATAAGTCGAGTATAATTAAATGCTTTTGTATTTGTTTATGATGATCAATCCACATAGTTATTATGTTTCACCACTCGTTATTTTTGACGAGTTTCGTCATTATTCAATAATTTTGATTTATTACCGTTGAAGAAAAAAATGTTTTTATTTATTTATAATTGGGAAATTATCAGTATTCTATACATCGAAAGGTTGCGGATATTAGACATATTTTTCAAAATTATATCATATTTTTATCTTTGTTATTATTTGCACGTGACAACCGTTTCGCATTTGAGGACAGTATTAAACCACGGCTGGTCCAAATACAGTCAAATTAATAATATTATTTTTTATGTAATCTCACCAGTGTCAATATTTCGCAATAATCTCCATTACGAGTTTGGAAAACTCCTGTGAGTACAACATTACATATACATAGTACATTTCCTGATTTAAAAAAATTGTTATTATTTTTTATTACAGAAATACGTTTAGTCACAAAATAAATTTAAATAATCACAAACGTTTATGAAACCCTGTTTTCCTTGAAGCGATAAGTATTTTTTTTATAAAGATGCACATTTTTTATTGTTCGATAGCAACAACATATTTAAATATTTCATAAAAATCTCTTCACACACCTTAAAAATATTTTTAAATTGCATTTTAATTCAGCTTCTTTTTAGCATGTATTATCATATTTATTCAGCATACAATGATCTTAAGTAAACAAATTTTATATAAATTTATCATTCTGAAAAAAATGAATTAATATTTCAAGCTTTTAAAAAAAAATTATAATTGAGTAGTGTTCAAAGCAGTCATTGAAAATTACTGTTTCTCAATAAGTCTATTATTTGTTCCTTAAAATTATTGTTTAATTCGAGTTCATCGATGAAATATTCTCTTCTTGCGATATCGCTTTCTTTAGTATGTTGCCTTTTAAATGCAAAAATCAGAGTTTTTTCCGCTGCGACTCCGCAATTTGGCGCATTTACAATGGATGGCGCCGTGGACGCAGCACTCCATCTAACGTATACATCGATATATTCGATGAACGTGTAGTATCCCGCGACGTAATTGCGGAGCTGCAGCGGAAAAAACCCTGAGGCATGCACCGGGCATTATGTTATCAACAAATTGTTTTGCCGTTTAAACATGTATGTAACGGACATTTTTTTTTTGTTCCTATGTGTTTTTTTCTAAAAAGTTTGAATTAAAACCAAATTAATGGAGCCTATTCTGACCAGGTTCTAAAATATAGTTTTCGTGCTTATGATGCCGTGATAAATTACCCAGATGACTTTTTTTGTTCCCTAGGGTTAATTTCTATCAATTTTTGAGCGATTTTTTAAATTTGACTTTGAACACACTTTCAGGTAATTCACGGCTCCTACAATTACACATCACCCGATGGGACGCCCGTCGTCATGACCTATACAGCCGATGAGTTTGGATTCCACCCACAGGTAAAACAATGAACTGAATGGTTAAAATATTTATTAAGCATAGTTTATTTTTGATGGTTTGAGCATTCTCGCGATAAATGCGATCTTGAGTAAAAAGGAACAAGCAAGCCAAATAACAAAAACATTACATCGTTTGACAACGATCATTCGAAACATGAATAAATGTCTCGACATTTACGTTGTTTCCAATTCACGGACAATAAATTAGTCTCAACATAAATGGATGTGACATTAACCAGCAACGAATGGTTAGCTTTAAAATCTCTTAAAATATATATTTTGCTTATATTTAAAGGCGACACAATTAATCACAATATATATTATGTACATACATATAAAAATAGACACAAGTTTAAGTTTTTCAACCGTTATTGGTTTGGAACTTTGCTTAGAGTCTTTATTAAAGACACCAACCAAAATAATGTACCTAAAAGCTCAAGAAATGATTCCGTGTTTTACCGCTAGGTTGAATGCAGAAGGTTATATATTATTATAATAGGTATGCCCGTAAACAAAACACGTTTATAAAGGTAGCTACTTTAAAAGCTTATTCGGTTTCTCAAATAATATTACAAACTTCGAAATATTCTCGATAGATCTATTAATAATAATTGAAAAAAAAAAATCATACTTAGATATTGAAAAAGTAATTCTTTGTGTTTATTTGAACGAACCTATCAAACTTGCAACCTGTAAAAAGCATAGCTACATCTTATTTATTTTCTGTAATGTTTTTAATGACGCCTTGGTACTAAACCAGATAAATGAATGATACAAACATTGTAATTGAAAACGTATCTAATACTACGTAAATATATTTTTATTTATAAATAGAACACATATACTTTGTTTTTAACCACTTTTTTTATTTAATATTTTGTCTACCGGTTTCGGAAGTACCCTTCCATCATCAGGACAATATTAAATTAATCTTTAGATAATAACTTCATCTCTTCTGGAAGAAACATATGTGGAGATAAATTCTGTACACGATCAAAAAATGTATGTTTTGAAGTATCTGGAGAATGTATATATACATTATATATACATTCTCCAGATACTTCAAAACATACATTTTTTGATCGTGTACAGAATTTATCTCCACATATGTTTCTTCCAGAAGAGATGAAGTTATTATCTAAAGATTAATTTAATATTGTCCTGATGATGGAAGGGTACTTCCGAAACCGGTAGACAAAATATTAAATAAAAAAGTGGTTAAAAACAAAGTATATGTGTTCTATTTATAAATATGGCAAGCCACAAAGTTAATGCTTTTTACGAATATATATTTTTATTTTTCTAGCAAACGTTGTCGAATGTTGTACAGAATAAGCTAGAACCTACCCAATCTAAGGACTTCAATAAAGAGCTCAATAAGAGGAAAGCCAAGATGGTGCGACAGGCTCAACACTCAGATCGAACGAATTCAACGGAGACTGAAGACAATAACAGCGAAGAAGAGAAGTCTGCAAAAGCTGAAGCTCCCGTAGAACCTGCAAAAATCGTAGAAGAGACAACCAAGCTTGCCCAAACAGTTAGCAGGATTGCAAGAGGAAAGGGAAGAAACATTTATCGAGAAGTGAATAACAATGAAGATGTTAACAATGTTAGAGAAGTAAGAACAGTAGAAGCTGGTACAGAAATTAAAACCCCTCAGAGAAATGGCAGAAGAAGGAACCCTAATCCAACCGTTCCGCTAGAAAGTGCGTAGGAAGCAGTGGTGATATAAAGATATTTCTCATTTGTTTTATGTAGGCATTGATACATAGTACATCAGATACCTCAACGCTGATTGGAAACTCAGTTCCTGGACATTTTTTTGGGGACCAAATGCATAGTTGTCGATTTTTTATTATTTCCTGGAGGTCTTATTTTTATATTAGTTTTATTGGGGATAAATTGATAACCACAGACTAATGTTGAATTCAAGTTTTTTTTTATAAAAATCAGAATCAGGTAATTTTTTTGGGAACCAATATTAAAGGAACTGATTTATCTTTAGTTTATTTTGATCTCAACGAGGTCTTATTTTTACATCGGTTGTTTACTAAATGTCGAGGAAAACAAGTTTTTTATAATTTTCTGAATATTCTCTATTTTTGGTCTTCCGATAGCAATCTCCACGAGGTACTTATATTAAATATCTTCATAATTGTTTTATGACTTATATCGTTAACTATGCAATGACGTGGTAGTGAAGCTTTCTAGTATATCGGAGTGATCGATAAAGGGCTATCATAATTATTGTTACAGTCGGCGTTGAAAACACATATCTTCTGTATTTTATATCAATGGATTTAGTATCCTTGTGGGAATTGAATTTTTTTTCAGAGAAATCACATGGATTTAAAAAAAAATCATTTATTTGGCTTATGGTTATGATCGGTAGGTATAGCTAGTGTTAATATTAAAAAGCCATAAATAAAATTACCAATATTATTAAGCATTTTTTAGTGTATTATGTAGGTAATGATGAATTTTGTTTATTTTATACTTGTATTATTACGACGTGTTTTTAAATAAAGCATTTTAAAGTGTTTTTTTTTATCATTCATTGAATAACGTTATACACTCATTTATTTATTTAAAGCAACTATTAATTTGATCTACTAGGCCTATTATTTTCCACGCCTGCTGTTTAATTGAAGCCAAGGATGCGCCATCTTTTTTTGGAAAACTGTAAATTTACCATTCTTTTTCTATTAAGAAATATTACCGAAAAATTAAAGCCATCATTACTACTAGGTATCATTTGATCCCTTTGGCACCAGTGCACAGCTGGGATACTCGCTAAATGCGTGCCCAATATTTGTTTGTGGTCGATATTTGCCACACGATAACTACACGTTTTCGTGTATCATTTTAGCATTCAATAGCTCAGTTGTGGAATGATTTGATTTTTATTTTTTCAGCTTGACCCTTTTTAGAAGTAAAGTTACAAATACTCCCACATCACTTGTAATGTGACTACACGAACGCGAATGCAAGCATTTCCACGAATAAAACTTTCCTCATAAAACGCTATTTTCGCCCATCCTTTTTGAAGATGAGAATTGCGTCATCCTCAAATGCAGAAATCCAGAATATGAGAATTATGTTAATTTTCAGAGCAGGATGTCGCTGAAGGCCAATGTTGACTTCGATTGAATATAATCTGTCAGCGTTGGCAAACGCATGACACTCGTACCAAATTCGCCATTTATTTCCAAAATAATTTTATAAAACTTGAGATATATTATGACGTCGGAATGCCAATGTATGTTTGAAAAATGTTAATTTTTTACTCTTAAAAATATGTACAAGCCACATTTATTCAGAAAAAAATTATATCCCAATATTAATAACGTGTTTGTAAGAACCACAAATATATGACAATCATTTTTTTATTTGTTTAAAAATACTTTAAAAAGTGTTTTTTTTTTAATGTTTCCAAACACTGACATATATCCGAAATGTTTAAACTAACTTGGTGTGCAGAATATCGATTAGGTGCAATTAGATAACATAGAAAAACAAACATTGTTAAAACTTCAAAATGTGTATGTGTGTCGATTTTAAAACTATTAATATAACACTTAAACTGTAATATAAAAGCATAAAGCTTTTTTGATATTTAAAAAAAGAGCGCAGTAATGAACGATAAGTTTCTTATGAATAAAAAATATTAAATGACACCACTTTCCCATAAATATTTTTTGCCGTTTAACGTTGGTAGGTAAACCTATTTTTAAAAAGTATGACAAAAAACTAATTTGAAAACAAAAAACCCTCCACGCCACTGGACTCGATCTTATGACGAGTCAAGTGGCGATTTATAGTGGTTTGCAAAATGTAGTTTGTAATTTATTTTTTTTAAAACATTTTAACTTAATTGATACATTATTTCCAAACTGTGCTTACATTTCCCAGAAAAAAAAAGCCACCGATTTATTGGAGTTATTCACGAAATTAAGCCGGTTTGAAGCACTTTTAAATTATATAATGCGGTTATGCAAACGAGGATATTAAAATCTTCACAATTTTTACATTAGAATTCCTTGATAGGCAAAAAACGTTTATCTTTCCGCTATAGAAATTTTCCCTTGTCTCCAAAATAATTTAATTATATGACAAATATACGGGAGGACGATACTATTTATCTTCTTAGTTCAACAAAATAACAAAACAATAATTCCAAAAAATAATTCTGGAATTTTATTGGAAAATATGCCGTTGTTGTAGCGTGACAATTATTCTTTAAAAACACATGTTTTAATCTGCAGCGCCAGGACTTGAGTTTTCCCTTCAAAAAAACCGACCACCACCATATTTATTTAAATCTCGAATGTTTGAGAACCCCTCATATAGAGATCTTCGAGAAGGAACATCTATTTGCCATCCCTGACATTTGTATTCTGAATAAAGTGTCATAATATAACTTAATAGAGTCATTTGTGAACATAAGGCAATTCACAATCGTGTAAACTAACAAATAAATATATTTTTCATTACGCTTGCACTTTCTTGTTGCATCGTCAAGTTACAGGGTTACCAGAGCGTCATCATGCAAAATGAGGAAAATTCACAGTTTTGATATCTGTGTCCATAATCTGTCTAAGCAGCCAGGGAAATATTCAGTAACATTTATTATTGTTTTAGTGAGCTATTCAAGACCCGAACCAAATACACAAACCAGTCCTGACGCATGTCAGGAAGTACGAGTAGCAGAGGATGAATAAAAGTAGATTATATTATCGTCATCTCTGAGACGTATCTGGGTAAAACTTATATGGACGACCATTCTACGACCTATACGAAAACATTTTATTTCAACTGAATGAGGTAAAGAGTGTATGCGCGAGAGATTTGTTGGTGAACAGTACAAGAGTGTCCGAACAGTTGACTCAGGAAGAGGTGGTACAGCGGGGCATATCAACCCGAAATTCAAGATATTTATGTAGTTAAATATTTAGGGAAATATTTTTGGTATTTTCTCTTTGCTCTGTTGACTAGCTTTATTTTACAGAATGACTATCAATAAAATACCAGAGTGACAACAAAAGACACTTAAGATGCATATGTATCTCAATGTGTTGTCACAACGCATCTAAGTGTAACAATGTTTTTCTTCCCCGGAACGGAGACTACTTGAATGTATACATTGTATTATTGTATTAATATATGTTTTTGATATCAACAGTGTGAGTAAGATCTGTATGGAGGAGGATAATCTAAAATGCGTTTATGAAAAAGTGTACACATTGGAATTTCATAATACGATTATTGCGGTAAAGCGTTAAATAAACAGCAAACATTAAACATGGGTTCTTTGTCACAAAAAATAATAAAAATAATAAAGATAGATAATTTTAAACTTTAAGCAAATTGTAACAGAAAGTTTGATAAACAGCCAAACTTGGATAGATAGGCGCAGAAAAATCAGGCAGTCTATAGAGTATACGGGAGGTGTCGGTTTCAGCAATATTGTTATCTTATGGCGATATGCTGGGATGATTTGATCGCGTATATATATATGTATAATTTTCTTATTCTATAGACTTCGGACAATAAAACCAGTTACGTCATCAAAATATCTAGGATACACTAGCAGCCGGCATGCGACAATACTAAGAGTTGTTTCGGAAAAAAAACAAATTTAACATTGTCATCAAATCGTTATTCAATGTCATTTTCCATTTATTGGTTTGTTTGATCAGACCTCAAGTGAAAATTCAATAATTTTTTGACGGAAGTTCAACATTTCGACGCTGACAGATCGTTAAATATTTGTAGTGATAGCTGTCAAAAAACTTCGATTGCGGAGATGTTAAATCTTGAAGGATACTGTTTATTCTATATTAAAAGTTGAATATAAAATTGAGAAGTATAAAAAGAAATACCACCTGCAGCCGAATAACAAAATGTTGACAGGCCGACAGCAAATTACATAAAAAATAAGTAGTGTCGGCAACGTAAAAAATAATCCCAATCGAATTCTCTGGAATAGATGTCCGATTAGACAGAGAACATTTAAATGAAATTTCTAACGTGAAGGATATTAAATGGGTCTTCAAACAACCCAAATTGTATTTTACAAATATCAACGAGGAGATGGACGTTACTTTTCAATATTTTGACGGATCGTTCAAGTAACGCGAAACAACTGGCCGTAAGCATGAGAGCGAACAGATGTTGTCCATACGTAAACGTTACCTATGCTCTGTGGGACCTTTGGTACACCAAGATACATGGGGTCGTTGTGGTACTACTTTAGGAGTAAGGCATTAGGCTGAAAATACGTTCTCATAATGCTTACCGTATCCTGTAGGATGTGCCGATTTTACCTACTGATTATAACCATCAAAGAAATTTGATAGTTATAATAATACGGTTTTAATGCTGTGATATTTGAATAAGAACTTCATAAAGAGTATATCTGCCTTGTATTGGTAACTATACAAATAAAATAATAGGTTGAATATTTGTGGACATGATACCTTTATGTAATGATTGTAGAATATACCTAACCAGAAGGTTAGTAAACATAATTTTGAGCATTTTTTGTTCGGACTCGATACCTTTAAGTTCTATTGAGGTCTTAGGTATATTTGCGGCACAATTGCACCCTTATTTATATATATATATATATATATATATATATATATATATATATAATTTCATATATAAATATTTATTTTAGAACAATACAAATAATATATGGATTTCAAAAGATAAACAAGTATATTAATATGAAATGTAAACACATCCAAATTAAATTAACGATCTTTTTTAATACATAGTTAAACGATGTGTATTTTCAGTAATTTGTTATAATAACCTCAGTACTTTAATTATTTGGGCCAAACAAAATATAATACATTACATTGTATACTTCGCTTCCAGATAAATATAAAAAAACAGTCAACTTAATACGAAAATTAAATAATGCTTAATTTATAACTAATTTTATAAAGTTATAAATCATCGGAATTGCTATGCATGTAAGCAAAATATTTAATTAATAAAAAATAAAATAATAATAAAATTAAAATAATAATAATAAAATAAAACCAATAATAACGAAATAAAAATAATAATAATAAAATAAAACTAATATTGAACATTTAATACGATATCAAAAAATAAAATATATATGTAGATGCTAAAACCTCCCCTATTCTAGCTCATTAAAAAATCAATACGTGACTAAATACCACAGTGGAAAAAAATATGGCCCTGGTCTTTGGCAGGTAATTAAAAAAAATTAAACGTAAGTACATAACGCCTAACTTTCAATTACGCCTTTAAAAAATTACCAAATCAACAGCAGTTGAGAAACAACCCTTCTTTGTTTATTTAACACATGTTTTAAGAAATGCCTATAGCTTAATGAGAATGGAAATTACTCGTTTTCATTTATATGACAAAAAAAATCGTACCATTTTATTGAACGCTTTTTAATAAATTAAAATTGTTATCGTAATTGCATATTTAATTACTCAAAACATATCGTTGTTGGGTATTGACGTTTTAGAATACGAGAGAATCTAAATATTTTAATATTGAATTTACAGTTTATATTTTGTATTATTAATTATAAATAACAGGTTAAGTTTATTACCTTCGAAAATTATTTGCCTGCATCATATTAACAAATCAGAATCGAAACATAATAAAATAAAAGATTTTTGTACTTTTTTTATTGGTTCTATTTATTACGTTTGACGAAAAAGAACACGTCTACACGTAAGATACAAATAAAATGTAGATATCTCAGTAACCATGTTGGTTCATACTAATTACTTTTGCGTAGACAAAGTCATGGAATACAATGTGTGTAATGAAAAGGTCTGTACAATAAATCTTAGCGTATATATATCATGAAAAAAATAATAAAATTTGGTAAACGACAGTTGAGAAAAAAACACGAACGACGGGAAACAATGTGCAAAACTGGACAGATATGTGGGAAGCTGAAAACCATAAAAATGTCAATTGATACATTATATTGCCCGAGCTGAAATTCAATTACTTCATAAGTTTATCAACAAAGTTTCATGTTGGTTCATAAATACTTTAGTTATGTAGTTGCTCAAAAAAAAAAACATTTTTAAGATACATGTTATCGAGCTTTTAAATATTATATAAATAATGTCAACATGAAACATACACAATAAAATGTAGTAATTTTGAATGCTTTATAAACTCTAATCAATATCAATAAGGTTTTAAAATACGTAAAGTATTCAAAAAGCAGTAGGTGTTTTCACTTTAAGGAAAAGCAATGAAATATTTAAAAATAATATTTTAATTTCTCGTACGACAATAAAATGAATGAGTAAGACAATATAACGAGCAAAGGATAAAAAAAAATAAAAAAAAAAAAAAATTGAATGAACTTTAAAGCAATAATGCTTATTTATTATTAAATAATATAATTTTATTCAAATATTAATAATTTTCAATAGGAGTTTAAGATCGTTTAACAATACCGCTTTCCAATAAAATAGTGATGTCTTAATTGGCACAATGTATCTCCCGGATAGAGTAGAGGTTCCGAGTTCGAGTCTCGGACATGACCATTGTTCTTTTTAGTTTCTGACTTTTTTCTGTTTCATATTTGTGTTTTAGATTGTTAATATTATTTAAATATTTAAAAGAATGTATATATTTTTTGGAATTAGGTTTGTAGTGTAAATTAAAATATTTTTTAAACAGAGCTAAGTAGGGCATCGAAAAAATAATAAAAGTAAAGGAAGCAACAAGTGGCAGGATTAATTCAACTACAAAGGGACCTACTCACAAGTCTGAATATGAAATAAGTCCTAAATATTTGTAAGAACTCATGAATGAATCATTGTAACGCATGGTAACGTGTTTCAGATGTTGTCATTTTAACAGTCTCTTAAATGTATTTGTAGTTACTCATTTATGTACCTTCTGCAGTAGTTTAATTGGGTGTTATTTAAGAAATCCAAAGGTTAGTGGTTTTTAAGTAGATCTGTCTTGGTCCGAAGTGAAAGGAGCCCGTTCATCCTGAACTAAATACATACGAAAATTGCAAAATAACGATAAAACTACATGAACAAATATTCCAATCGTCCTTGAGACGGGTGCTCATCTTTTTCGGTAAGTTAAAGTTTTCGCGTTTAACCGCAAATGAACGGCCCTAGGGTATTATTAAACGAAATCCAAAAGAAATCAAAGAAGAGAATAAAGAATACAACGGAAAACTGTTAAATGGTACTTTGGTAGATTAATCTGTGCAATTAATGGTATTTAAATATCCTCAGGATATCGACAGTCGAGTTCAAATGTAAAAGCTCAAAAAAATTTTTTTTGTCTGATTACCAGACGATTATTTCTGTTTTATCATAATTAGAGACATTCCTAATTAATTAATTGCTGAAATTTTCGTTTTAACAAGAACTCGATAAAATCTAAAATTAACCACATTTGGCGCAACAGTCGACAACCATACAATCATTTCTCAGAGCTTTTTAATTCTTCAAAGGGTGTAAAAAAAATTTTGTTTCTTGTCATACCTGGAAATCTGTCATTTTTTTATAAATAAAATTACTATTTAGATACTGTTCAATTCGACGAAACAAAATAAAAAAATAAAACTACACCATACGTATTATTTTTCACTCGTGTATATCCAAAAATTGCCCAAAAATAAATACATAATATATTCGCCATCCGATAAAGGGTATTGCCAATCCGATTTTGAAAGGAACGCAATTTTATAATTTTCGGTTTATTACCGTTTTTAACTTAGCAATTGAAATGTGAAAAAAACGTGTTTTTTAGAAAGTACAATTTGTCAAATAATTAGTATGCTACCATTTGACATGTACTGAGTAAATGTCGGTAAATAGGATTTCTGTTATTGTAAACATATGAGCATGTATTTATGTATATTATTATGCACTAGGTACTGTGCATCTTTAACATCCGGAACAGATGAACTGATATGCTGTAAACATTTTAATGAAAAGGCAATTATTTTCTGAAAGCCAATAATTAAAATTGTAATTATGTTTACATATCAATGTTTGCTTCTTGGATTCCTATAATTAACTAATAAAATCTTATAAATGATTTCTCAATAAATGATCCAGTGACCTCACAAGTGGACATGTGGTTTTTAGATTAGCCAAATAAGCATATAAATGACAATACTCCAATGAATAACCACGCAATACCTTCGTCTTTAATGGTTGACCAACACAAATATGACTGCAAATACTACACTTAATTGCAGTCTTAATTTCCACCACTTAATATTTTAATAAATTAACAGATAAAATAATAGCAGGGAGAAGAATCTCCGATACTAATAATATTATTAATTATTTTTACTTTTATATGAAAAATTAGCATCAACATGTTTAAATGTGGAATATGTCTTTTTTTGAAAACATGAAATAATTTCTGTGATTTTTTAAATTTTTTTATTCGATTGGTAAGATTTTTTTACTTCGTTATTTTTGTCCGGACCGCTGTCACTCTTTACATATTAAAAATTGATAAATATATATTTGTATTTGTCCAATAACTTAGTGGCTTTAACCAATTTCTTAGATACATGAACGAAAGAGACATAATTGGATTCCTTCAAAGAGGTATACTCGTATATATATATATATATATATATATATACAGTAAAGGCTATGTTTCTTCACCATTTTAAAGACATGCCGTTTCAAAAAGCCAACTAAAAGTTGACATTAAAAAAATTGTGGGTAAAAGCTTAAAAAATATACGTATGGGTATTATATAATATTATCATTTCATCTTTGACTTTTTAAAGCCGATGCGCAAAATCATAGTTAATTCAAAGAAAAAAATATCAGCCCCCGAAAAGATAACATAAACCCCCAAAGCTCTGGCAGAATTTAAAATGTTTTAGAATTCCATCTAATTGCGTTTTTTAGAGAAAGAAGAAACTGAAAAATCGTACTTTTTTATAATTTCAAAGCCAGACTCTGATAAAGGCAATGAGGTTGAGAAACGCTGCATGGATGAGGTAAAAAGCTTTGTTACTCGGAGGGCCCGGGTAGTAAAATATGGGGCTTCTGCGTACGGAAGATACTATAAATACAGCGTGTTACAAATACTCTTGATTCAATCTGCACCTTCGCATTGCACTGAAAGCTGTTATTTTCTCTCGTTCACAGCGCAACGCAAAGATGAAGAAATTCCTCGTAAGTGATTTTTATAACAAGGTTTTCTGTGGGTCGTATAAAACACTTATAATATTTAACTGATTCGTTTTACTTGGATTTCATCATTTTCAATAATTTATTATGGTTTGGGATTATCCCAAAATGTGACAGGGGTGAAATCGTCGCTCTGAGGATTGTTAATGTGTCTTCTCTTACCGAGTAGTCATATTTTCAATCATCCGATTAGTGAATTCAATTTATATTGTTTTATTTTTAATTAATTAACTGTAAATTTTCATCTAGATCCTTTTGGTGTGCGGCCTTGTTGTCATCGTAAAAGCCCAGGATGATGGCAGATATAGACCAGAGTCGTCCAATTCTGGAAGGTTGTATCCATTATTCGTAATTAGAGATAGTGATTTATTGATAATTGTAAGTTAACTATATATTTTAATGACCGGCTAGTAGCTGAGTGGAAAACCCGTTGGATTCCCACTTGGGCGTCGTAGGTTGATTAATAATAATAATTCATAACCATTTCAGGTACAGCGGTGACAACGGCAGGTACGTGCACGTGGGAGACGGAGACAGGGGGCGCTACACGGGGGGTCCACAGGTGATAGTCAACGATGGGGGCCGCTATAGGGACCTCGGCAACCCTTTGCATTTCGATGGGAAGTACAGGCCTGATCTTTCTGGATTATACGAGTAAGAGATTTTTTATTGTTATGCTGTTACTTGCCATATGAAGGGATCACTGAGATATTTGCCGCGATGGAATCAGGAACTTCAGATGTTATTTCGAAATATATTATTCTTTTCTGGTGCCCTCTCTTATCGGAGGTTGGCTATCATCAGGGAATTCTTCAAAATATTTTAGTATCGATTTTATTGTACTTATATTATTCGTATTTTGCCGTAGTCAATATTTCGGCGGCCGGAGTATGGTTAGATGATGAAGCATGCATGAGAAGATAAATGAAGCAAGAAGTGCATGATTAGCCACAGTTGTTTGGTTTTCCATCCCTTATAACACCCTTTTGGGGAAACGACGTGACGGTTACTTAATTTTATTTTGTGCTAGATGTTTTGCGGTTGACATTAATTTAATGCTGATGCTCAAATATAGTACATGAATCAAAGCCGTAGCGGCTGGTGACTTTTTCATGCTAAAGGCTAAGAACTAAAAAAGTTTTATTTTTTAAATTCCATTCTTTCTTTCTACCCACGTTTGTGGATTGTCATATTTTTAATAAAAAAAACACTTTCCACAGACCGATAATTTATTGATATGTTTTTTTAATTTCCAGTATTTTAAAGTGTGTAACTTCTTATAATATGTACGCTTCTAAAATATAATTACTCATATCAAGTTTTAATCAGCGCCATTCAAATCAACCGGAAATTTTCTATAAAAAAATAATAACTTAATATTCTATTAATTGATAACTTAAATAATTAAATACAATGCGTATAATGAATGCACATTTTCAGCGGAAACAATGGACAGCCAGGAGGAAAGTATTTCGGAGAGCAACAACCTGTGGCAAAACTTGCACCTGTAGCACCCATATTTAAGTCGACTTCAAAGCCCGTCGTCTACACTCCAAAACCAGAAATTCACATCGACGAGTCGGGCTTTAAAATCATTCGCCAGGAAGACGACGTCTACCCGGACGGATATCACTACCTCTACGAGACGGAGAACAAGATCCTCGCAGAGGAATCTGGAAGAGTTGAGAAGATCAGTGAAACAGAAGATGGACTACGGTCCAAAGGCTTCTACGAATATGTAGGTCCTGATGGGGTCCTGTATAGGGTAGACTATATTGCTGATGAGAATGGATTCCAGCCCAGTGGAGCTCATATCCCCAAGTAGCTTGTTAACCGTTCATTTGTATTCGGCTTTGTTTTCTTAGCTGTTTTGTACCTGCCGCTAATTTAAACTATTTGTCTACTATATTGTTAAAAGCAAGTGCTGTTGATACTATTTAAACGTTTTCTGTACCTTAAGCTACGCTTTATAAATATTATAGCATGTAAAAATATTTTTAAAAAATTGGTTTTAATACAAATTGTTTTGCCTTATATGATGGTTTTCATGATTTGCAACAGCCCCGCTTCTATTCCCATTGCCGCCACACAGATGACACATTTTTTTTTTATCATTTGAATGTTAGCTTTTCAGAATAAAGCATTTAATTTAAGTACACTTAATAACCTAAATATTTTATTATTAAATAAAAACCAATATGAAATGGCGAGGGTATCTCCGCTTGCCTCATTGTCTGTTGAAAGTTTTACCTTCTTCTTTTTTTTATTTTCTTCGAAGTACACCAATGGCTTATTATATACATTATTTAAATAATACTTTACTCTTTAACACAATTTAAAAACTATATATTATTCCTTTGTTCCCCCTGACTATCTTTCTGTTTACCATACAGTATTTTCCTTCCTAAATTTCATCATCGGTCTAAAATCAGAAACTACTCTCATTTGGTCTTTACACAGATTGTTATCAAAGGATTTTTTTTACAGAAAGAAAATTGACATAGTACGGTCTTTGCGAGGGTTAGAATGATGTAAAAAAATGACATCATTTGACGATACACGCCAAAACACAACAATCTCTAATTATGTAGAGAATAATTGAAAAATATGTTTCCTAAACGTTCACATCTTTAAAATTACATCAATACAAAAGTGAATGCGCAACTATATAATAAACAGCCCTGTTTTAACTGCTCAAATATTCATGAGAAATTGATGGCACAATAAAATGATATGCTTAATACCTTCATCAATTGTTGACATTTAAACAATAAATGCGATATGTATACTCATGTTAATAATACCACATTCCATGTTTCTAATAAATCATAAGTTTTCGTAATTATTAGGAACGACTTGTTAAAGGTAAAACTTGTAGATGGTGTTTAAAAATGTTTACTTCTTAATATTAAAAAAAATATTTTGGTTGAGCTCGTTAACGTAAAAAAACAGTAGTATGACTCACCCTTGGTAAAGTATCCGTAAAGTAGAACCTGCCGTCCGTTCCCCAGCAACCACAACCCTTTTTTCCCACCCGACTCTCAGTCTTGAATACTATCTATGTATCTTCCAGTAGCTACAATAGGTTCTACGGAGACCGCTGGTCTCACGGAACTAGCCGCCGTAGCTGTTATAGCATAGCAAAAATAAAGTCAAGTCAAAATGATAGTTATATTTTTTTTATTTGTAATTTCACTAATAAAAAGTCATAGACCGAAAAAAAATATTGTTATATTATTTATTTATATGAATACTGCAAAAAAAAAGTACTAATGCTCCCAACTGTCCGGGGTCAGTGGGACTATGGCATCCCCAATTGAGGTATGTTGTGAGGCTGAATGGCGTGGAAAAGGGAAAAAGATAGGGAGAGGAAGGCTGGGAAGTACCTATCAGATCAACAAACACGATTAAAGTCATTTCAAGCAACGTTTCTATTCTGAATGGTAGTCTTTCACCAGGGTGATACTGAGAGTATCTACCATTTTGGAACGTGCCGCAAATATACTATATTAATAAAATGTGAAATAAAACATACTATTTAAAAATACATTATTTTGCACACCTGGAATTAAACCTTTTACCTCTGAATTTAACCGCTCGACCACGGAGGTCGTCAATTATTATTCATATTGTGACAATATTAATAAAATACCAAACTTTTAATCGGTGAACCGTGCCGTGTTAGGCATGTATGATCTGGTTCAGGCTGGGTGGTATAAATTCAGCCTATTATCAAACAGACTAGAGTGCTTTCTAATATAATTTTGTGAAATGTCGTTAAGTTTTATGAATTATTTAAATAAAACATAATATTCTGCAGTTGTTACCGTAAGACATTCAGGAAAAAAATTAAAAACAAGACTCGCGTTATAATTTTTTTTTATTTTAAGAAATAAAAGTTATTACCAACCTAATTTAATAACCAAGAAACTGGCATAGTTTTATTGGCAGATTTTTCATTTTCATTGAAAATAACACACTTATGTAGTACGAGTAGGTTTCTCCGTAGCAGTTGTTCTGGGTGGCGAAGCAGCCGTTTTGGTTCCGTTTGCTGAGTTGCTTGTGGTAGTTGTTGTAGTTGTTTATAGTTTTTGTGTTCAATTTGGAGAACTCTATTTTTTTTTTTTAATATAATTCAATTGAATTAAATTTAATATTTAATTGAATTATATAAAAAAAAAATGTTGTAGTTGTGTTGCTGAAAACAGAACATTTAATGGTTTAACAATAACTAAAACCCATGAAACGATTTGAACATGTAAAGCGATGCGTGGAAAAAGAAGTTAAAGATTTTCTTTTCGGATGTTCGGTCATAGTTCCCAGCACACATATGAGTGATTTAGTCAATTCAAAACAAATTAAATTGAATTGGCTAATTTATATAGCGCTGTTTTTGTGATATATCACCTTATGTATGCCAGTTCTACTTATCGTAGTTGTATCAAACGAAGTATTTGAAAATATGCAAATTTTTGGGTGCTTTTAAAAAATGGTGAATTGTAATGTTTTGATAAAAGGTTTGGTAGTAAAAAAAGGGCAGAAAAAACTAGCTTACAGATTTCTAGTACTAGGAGGCCGGTTTGTGGCTAGAAGCATTCTATTGGCGTTTGCTCTGAATGTTCCATCGTTACCTATCGTGCGTCTGTCATCAAATCCAAAACGACCTCCAGTTCTTCCATCGGTGTTGGTTCCGATTGTTCCATCGGTGCCTTCCGTACGTCTATCGTCGAAACCAAAACGATCTTCAGTCTTTCCGTCAGTATTTGATCTAAATGTTTCATCGGCATCCGTGCGCCTCTCATCGAAAACAAAACATCCTCCAGTTCTTTCGTCTGTATTGGTTCGGAATGTTCGATCGGTAACTTCCGTGCGTCTGTCATCAAAAGAACGATCTCCAGCTCTTCCATCAGTATTGAATCTGAATGTTCTATCAGTATTTTCGGTACGCTTGCCATCGAATTCATCACGTTCTCCGGTCAACCTATCACTATTGGCTCTGAATGTATCATCGGTGTCGTAGTAACTTCTGTCATTAAACACCCTGAAACGACGGTCTGGATACCCTCCGTACCTATCCGTATCGGCTGCGTAGGTTCTACGGAAACCATCACTTGACCGGAAATGCCTTTCATCGTCAGCGGGAATAAAACTGGAAAAAAATCGTCGAAGAAACATAAGTAAGTGTTTGGTTAGCTATATTTTTTAGAGAACGAGATTTAAATGGGTCGGAAGGAATCTATTTTAAAAAATACTTTGAGAGTTGTGCGCATTTTTTTTCTTCAGTCTATGTTAAATTCAGCTACATAACAAAAAGCAACGATATTATGATATCTATGTATATCTGTATTCTTTTAACAATTCTTCAACGAACGAAATATCTCTTCCGTCAATTTATTAGTAGGTACTCGTATGTGTTACAAAAACTTACTATTTTATATAATTGCTGACTATTACTCACTCATCAAACCGGTAATCAAAGGATCTAGCTCTTCCATCCTTTCCATAGAAATCTCGAAAATCAAATCCCGTGGAACGACCTTCTGGGTGTTCTCCGAACCTCGAGGTCCCAGCGGAAGCTGGCGGCCTACGAAAATCTCCGTCTCCCGTGCGAGAATGCCCCTCATCCTCAGTGGCTGTTAATCTGAAAACACATATGCATATTAAATCTAGTTTGTCTAATTGTCTGCTGTTTTTATGAGGTTATTTGATGAACTTACAAGCTCTTTAAATTGAGTTGGAGTCGGAACCTTGCGGAACTCCAATAATGATATACTGGCATGATATATGAACAAACATAATAATTTTAATAATTCTGACCTCCCCGTACGAGCATTTTTCATTTCTGCATTTCGTTGGTGATTATTTTCTTCGGCTGCATTCGAATAGGACACCAGAAAGGCCACGAAGAAAACCTTTAAGAAAAATTACAAAATCCTTATTTATACAGATACATATTACTAATATAAACTGATTAGATATATATCTAATCAAAAAGTTTTATATTTTGTGTACAATATGATATTTAGGCATCAAAATACCTTGTAAGTGTTCATTTTGATAGCAAAAGAGATAATAAACGGTTATCAGAACAACGTGTTAGAACCAATTGCATCAGGATAATTTAACCACCAAGTATTTTAAAATATTACCTGCTATATATTATACTTACTAACCTAACTAAATACTAACGTATCTTTAAAGCTTAAATTAACTAAATACTAATAACTTTAGTGACATAATACGATAATCATTCAGCATACATAACCTTGAATTAAAATCTGCACTACAATGGAACCGTATTATGTATTTATCCTTACATTGATTTTTTTTAAATCAGGGCAATGCACACAGTACAATTTTTAGTTCTCGTCTGTGATTTTAATTTAGATTTATCCCTTCCGTAGACCCTTTAGAATAAATCTGCATACTAAACTCATTTTCGGATATATCGCGACATATTTCTCTTCATATTATTAACTATTACTATTTACTTACTACTACTTCTATACTATTCCTCAATGCCACCGATATTTGAGAAGGAAGAAATACATCGTTTTATTAAAAGTGGTTGAAACTTGAAAAATATTAACATTAAGATAACTTAAAATGTCTTTCAAAGGAAAAAATAAACAATTTGAGTTTAAAAACTTTAAAACATAGTTATTTTAATGTCGAATTGTTATAAAATTTGGTTTTTTCACACCCCACACAAAGATGAGACAGTAAAGAAAACAGAGATAAATAGATTTTTCTCGTGGTTTCTTGTGTGGAGTTAAAATTAAAAAAAAAACACTTTCTAGTGATTCTCTTAAAAATAAACATTGCGAAATGATTCAATAAAATATGAAATAAACATCTAAAACTTAAAAAAAGAGGTAAGGATTTAATTGCAGTAATATATCTTATCAAAAAAAAAAATATAATTAGGTTTTTTATCAGACATTTTATAACCAAATTGTCAAACAATTTTAAGCCAAGTAGGTATTTATCAATAAACATCCTTTAACGGTGTTTTGATGCAGCCGGAGAACATAGTGTTCAGATATTTTTTTTGTAAACATTCAGAAAATAAAGAACGGAAATAAAATATTTATGGAATTAATTTTTGGCGATTTTCGATTTTTTTTTCAATAGTCACAGCACGCATGTTTTTAAAGCCCTGGTTATCATTGAGGAAATATAAGTTCGCATCATAACCGTAAGATATAATAATGGATTAAGTAGGAATATTATTAAATCAATGGTCATTAAGTATGTAGGTGCGTTATTTCATACAAAGTAAGTATAAATTATGTACAAACAAAATATGTTAAATTTTATTGTTGCAACTTTGTTGTATTCCCTCCATTGGACGTGTTTAATTTGTTTGTGTTATATGAAGACCAAGATTTTACAATTATTCATATTTATTTGAATTTTTTAAGTTCAGATAATATTATAAATACTGTGGATAGGGGACGCAAAGTATTCAATCTTCATTTGCGCATTGTACCGATAACTGCTATTTTGAGACATAAGCTGAAACTGACTCGAGATGAAGAAATTTCTGGTAATAAAATATTTACAAATTAAATGAAACAACATAATAAAAAAAATAAAATAAAAACATTTCGATAAGTAGAAAAAATATTATTGCTTTGTTGTGTTACAGATATTTTTGGTGTTCTTCGTGGTGGCCGCCGCTGTGGCCAATGCCGCTGAAGGCGAGATAAAGAAACGCGAGACGGATTTGGACAGGTGGGTACTTTCAATATTCTCTAGCCATTGACTAATGTGATAAAGTTTATTTTGGTTATGTACGAATATTATTGTTAGATGTTACTTACAAAAAGTAACACGTAGTCATTTTATAAGGTTGAACTAACCATATAGAAGTTAAAGCTGCCACAGGAAACAAATCAAAGACTAATTCGTGGATTGTAATGCTTAATTATAAAAATTCATTTAAAAATCTGGTTGTTTTGAATGGTACATAAAATGATTGAGGCACGGCTAGAACTTAAGGCTAAACTCTATTTTATTGAAATTTTAGGGATCGCGTTCGGGATTTCAGACGCAGAGAGTAAGACTCGTTTTACTTAACTTCAAACAAATGCATATTTTATTTATTTTATAACTGAAATACTTTGTATACAGAGATACAAAAAAACATTACCATTATGCAATTACGCATTTAAATGAAAAATCTCGGTAACAGGACTATTTATTAATATCTGAATGGACTGTTACATAATACTTTAATAAATTTCGCTATTTTTCCCAGTGATGATGATACTCGCCTCGAGCGGTCTATGCGCCGCGAGGACGTCCGCGACCGGAGGGACGACCGCACGTGGGGCCGGGACGACGACCGCCGCGAGCGCTCCCTGCGCCGCGCCGTCGGGACGACATCGAGTACGCATTATTTTAATTAAATACAGGCAATAGACCGAAAACATTCAAATCAGAAACATTTCCAGTTAAAAAAAATATATATATTTCAAAATACAAAAAATTATAGTATTCAAGCCCTACAAGTTGCCGTAGGCAGCCCGCACATCGGGTAGAAAAAAAACACCCCCCAGTTAACTTTAGCTTCAGGTCGTGAGACGTAGGGATTTAGGTATCCCTGCACCTAATCTAGGAGACAATAGATACTACTTCATACCACCTTCTGTTGGTGATGTGTGTAAATACGAGTATCATGTTGGAAAAGAAACGTTTGTGTTCAGAAAAAAAAAACAAAATTTTTTGTCTGATGATTTTGAGGCAATAGAAGACCCAAATAGATTTATCGGCAAACTAATTATGATTATCGATTTTTCAAAATTTTTTGTTTGTTATTGGTAACTTGTCAGTTTATTAAGAATAATAATAATAATATTTGGACGATTTGTATAGCGCCGTTTTTGTGAAAAATCACCTCAAGGGCGCTGTACAGATCTTACTTTCTATCATTACATATTAATTCCTTGTTTAAATAAGAAAATATACAGGAACATACTTACCTGGCAGGTCCCATCAGATAGACACAATTATTAACTTAAAATTATGATTATTATAATTAATTTTTTTTCCGATTTAGGGCATGGGAGCGAAATTAAAAGAATGGATTTTTTAAAATACACCAGGACAGTCCCTTGCAAGACCCGAGCACTTCTTCAGAAATCTGCATTATAGAGGAAGAAGAACTTTTTTAAATATATTGAAAATTATATAAATATGTTATTTACCTACTCCTTTTGATTTCTTGTTAACTTCACTGATTATTTTATTAAAGTCATTTTTGGAAACCTTTAACAACCTTTGTTATTTTTATTTCTAATTTTGAATGAAGTGCATAGTACACCCGTATAAAAAAAAACTTCCTAATAGAGACGAACAGATTAGTGTTCAACACAATGAGTGTCTTTTGATAAACCGAAAAAAAATCTACACCAAGAAAGCTGTATTGTCAATACTTTAAAAAAAGTACATAGTCAATAAAAAAAAACACGTCAAATTTTTAGAATGCTTATTAATTTCAATTCTCAATTTATTTATTGCAGTAAAATGATTTTTTTCCGTTTGTTTATTATTTTATCCAATCTGTAATATTACGGTACCAAATCCTCTTCTCCTTCTGTAGCCACATTCGCCATATACTGCAGACGTGACAAATTATAATCTTTAATTTTTCTCCAAAAGATAAACTCACTATGCCCTTTATACCGTGTGTTTTAAAACTAAACTGGTAGCTAGCTAGCTGGTAGTAGGCGAAATGACGGTTTGTCCCTTCACGTTCCGGCCTAGTTAAGACTAAAAGCTTTCGAAGTGACTTTTCCATAGAAATGCGATATTATGCGTATCTCCCGCAATCGGCTGTGAGGTCGGCGCGTTCTTTCCAAATGCCGTACGTGGATACTAGGCTAAATGTTTTTTTTTTCAAGAAAGCTGATATATTCACCCTTAGACTATTATTAAATTTATAATGTCAATTTACGTAGGAAAAAAATATACTGGCGCAGGTTATCGCAGCCAGGCCCTACGGTTGACTTTTAGTCGCGATACATTCATTTCCATGAGTTCCATAGTATTGTTTGCATATTTTTTTAGTATGCACATTCTTTTTGCATACCTACCTATTTTATGATATTTTTGTCGCAAAACGCGATCACGACCCCACGAGGGATGGGCTGTTAAAATCTAATTATTATTGCACATGATTATTTCAAAAGATCTAGGTGACTAAGATGGGTACAAGTATTTTGATTTTCTTAAAAGTTTGTCATTTTTAAGATATGGGTGGTAATTAATAATGATAATAGCAAATCTCGTTATAACTTTTGACTCCAGGCAGATGGGCCTCTTAAGCAGTAATCACAAAAAAAAAACAGATTTAGGTTTTATTTTCAAATTAAAAATAATTTTATATTTTTCTTAGGTAATTTCTCGTGAGTGAGAATTGTGCTCCCCCGACACACAGGAATGCTAAATCAACCATTTTGACTGTCATCTTTATTATTTGGTTTCTATTTTTCGGTAAGAGATTATCGATATACGCAGCTTTAAAACAAGGGGTCATTCGCAACATTAATCAAAACATGTCATTTTTTTTAATTTGTATGATCCAAGCGTCAAAATGTTAAAAATAAACATTGATGATAAGAAATAATGTATACAAGGTAATGTATTCATCAAATATAAGTTAATTATAATGACTTGATACCAAATTCCACACAATGGTGCAGCAATATGGTAGTGCGCTATCATAAAATTATTTTATTAAATTATACTCAAACTAATTAGTTGTCCTTTAATTTACAAATTATTTTATTGAAACTGTTTAAAGTGAAATGATTTTTTTTCCAATACCGATTATTTATTATGTTACCTTCTTTTGATTTGTATTTATAAAGTACATATAGTATTTTTGGACATCCTAAACCTTGATTCATGCAGGTTATTAAAAAACTACGGGAATCTCAAAGAAACTACTGATGATATTAATAAGTAATTATTGAAATATCATTTTTCCTTCGTGTATAACCTATGTATTGGGTTAGGTTAGGTTAGCTTAAGGCTAAACCTTGATTTGTGCAGATTGTTAAAAAACTACGGGAATCTCAAAGGAATTACTGATAATATTAATAAGTAATTATTGATAAATCATTTTACATTTAAGAGAGAATTTTCTCAACTCAATGTCAAAGTTACCTTTTGTTATATCAAAGCAGAATATAACACTTGATGTGCTAACTTATGTGGAGGGTGGTAGTGGCTTTTATTTTTACTTCTCCCCATGCAACTGGTAGTGGAGAGAACAAAAGCTCTTCTCTCATGTATGAATTTTTTTTACTCCGTTTTTTTTTTTTAATAATAAATGTTTTTGGATACACTGAATATTAGTAAAATTATTTTGGGTAATGATCACATAAAAGTCATCATTCAATAACTAGTCTGAAGATGGCCGTTATAGGCTGAAACCGGTCCAGTCAAAAAATAAAAAAGTAGAATAAAGTTATAAATTTACACATAATATATGAACGATGTTAAAATAAAGTTTTTTTTAATAAATTACTTATTATTCAGATGAATAATCATTACCAACATAAAAGTTACAGTTAATAAATAGGTAGATATTTGCAGAGACGTTTTAGAGAAATCTGAATAATTGATTAGGTTGCCTAATAAATACGAATAGGTAGAACAGAAGCATAGATTATAAATTAATTTAAGCACAGTAATCAAATAGCATTTAAAGATATATTTAAATTCGAAATAAAGTAAAAAAAATAATATTTATGGAATGACAATTGAATCAACAAACTACCTTTTAATCCAGCTTTTTTATAAAAACTCGGTGTAAAATTGTAAAATAAAAAAAAAATTACAAATAAAAAGAATCAATCAAAAGTTAAACTACAAAAACTCACTCAATAATAAATTATATTTTTAAAAAGCAAGATACCCAAAGAGAGTCATAAGTTATACATATATAATTAGCCCAATACATAATATAACTAGCCGACTTGCCAAGAAACAATATTAGTTGCTTTAATCAACCCATTTTTATTGTAGACTGTAAAAAAACGTTTTATGTAAGTACAATATTGGCTGGGTAGGGATTTGCAAATATATTGTTTTAAATTGATAATTTCAATCAACATTATTTCCAAATTTGAAAAGTTTACACTCGTACGTATGCATGTTCGTACGAACTAATAAAATATACTATTTATTTTAAAGTAAACTGTTATTTTTATGCGAATTTCTTATGTTTTAATTCTATAATATTTGCCCAGGTGATGTCGTGTATTGTATTGAATCTAGTTGACATATTTTTTTTTAATTTTTTTTTTTCAGTGGTCCACACAAGTTAAATGTATTAAAAATGAATTATTATTCGATTGAACTTCGTAAAAGAGGTAGGAATATAATACATGAACAGTATTATTTAATAAATTGTGTGAAATAGGTTTTGCGTAGATGTTTTATGGTAATTGTATTAATATTAAATTGATAACGGTGCAACATTGTACCCATAATATAAACATATTGATAGTATGCTAAAATAAAACTATGTAATTGACATGGCAGACTTTTGTGATAGTTTTATTTTTATCACTAAAAAGAAATTCAAACATTCCCGGGTTACGAATAACCTGAAAATATTATTTGAAAAACTCCTGCTAACATCATATCAATGATGGAGGACTTAGCTAGCAGAAAACATGAACTCACAACGCCTGGGTGGGAACCTGACATATTTGTCAACTCGGTTACTAAACGGTTTGATAATTATCATAAGAGCTAACAATTATTATGATAGGTAGTCAAGAAACACAATGGGTGGTTAAAACTTTTTTCTTCACAGCGAACGGTTTCAGATAATTGGAAAAATATGTTTCTTTATGACAAAGTAGTGTTGGAATTTAAGTTGAATGTTGGTATGAAACAAACATCGAATCTTTGGACACAAGGAACTGGAAAAAAAGGCTAGCGACTCTAAGGTGGGGAGGCCTTCCCTCAAGTGTTGTGGGGGCTAAAATGATGATGGAATTAGAGCGCCGTTTTATTCAAATATCACCTCAAGGGCGTTAATACGAGGTTTGTTCAAAAGAAAAGTTGAATTTTGAATTTTCGCGCGCTGTGTACATTCGACTAACAATTTTTTTTTTGTTATGGTGTTACACATATGTTTATCATATGTTAGCATTATCAGCCATTTTGGATTAGTGGTTTGTTTTTGACAACTGGAAAGGTTAGTCACGTTTTTGTGTGTTCTTCGATTTTTACTTTTTGAAAAAAATGGATCAAAGACTATGTATTAAACTTTGCGTTAAAAATTGAATAAAGTGCTCCAACGCACTTAAAATGTTGACTGTGGCATTCGGCGAGTCTACTTTGTCTCAAAAAAGTGTTTGTAAGTGGTACAAGCGCTTTACAGAAGGCCGATAAGATGTTAATGAGAATGAGCGTCCTGGAGTTGCAACCACGTCAACAAACGAAGAAAGCATCGAAACAGTGAAGAAAATGGTTTTGGAAAATCGTCGAATCACTATTAGGGAAGTTGCAGAGGATGTCGGCATATCAATCGGTTCATGCCATGCAATTTTCTTGGATGTTTTGGGCATGAAACGTGTGGCGGCGAAGTTTGTTCCGAAATTGCAAAATTTTGAGCAAAAGCAACGTCGCATTAGTGTCGCTCAGGAGTTGTTGAATGACTGCAATCATGCCTCAACCACCGTATTCACCAGATTTTGCTCTCTGCTACTTTTTCCTATTCCCGAAACTGAAGAGTCCAATGAAAGGAAAGCGTTTTGCCACAATTGATGAGATAAAGTCAGAATCGAAGAACGAGCTGATGGCCATACCAAAAAGCGCATTCCAGAAGTGCTTCGAGAATTGGAAGAAGCGCTGGCATAAGTGCATTATATCTGAGGGGTATTACTTTGAAGGGGAGAAAGTGGATATTGATGAATAAATAAATGCTTTTCGAAAATATTCGAAATTCACATTTTCTTATGAACAAACCTTGATATAAAAAAAAATATTCCTTTTAATATTTCAGCATTGGGTGTTTACGAAAGTAGGTATTATTGAAAACTTGTAGTGTACTCATGTACCACTGAATTTTTAATATTGTTTGACCCCTGGCTATCATTTACAAATAAGTATGCATACATAATTGCAGCGGTTAGAGTTTTATTATAACGGATTAAATTTATGTAATTATTAATCAATAATTTTATGAAATATGCGTTTTTTCGCACACAGTAAGGGTTAAAATAATGTGAATTATTATTCATACAACATTGTTGCATTTATATCCTTGGATGAGTTTTATAATTTGTTTATGTTAAGTTTATTGTGAAAGATTGAAAAAGGATTATAATTATTAAGAGTTAGTCAAATAGTATAAATACTGTACCCGGCTAAAGCAATGTATTCATTCTTCGCACAAACATTGTATTGATAACTGTTTTATCGAAAAATAACTATTACCTTGATCGAGATGAAGAAATTTCAGGTAAGCTTTTTCGTATTTTAAAACAATGTTAAGGTTATAAATAACTTTAATACACACAGAAAATAATTACATTTGTTTATATCGATTACTAGAAAAAATATCACGATATCAATCATCGAAACCATAGAGCATTAGAAAACGGCATTCAAAATCCGACCCCAAGTCTCGCATTTTGTCTATCAGATTGATGGTATTTCCACAAATCTTTTTTATGGCAGCTTTTTTTTATTAAATCCGACGCACATTATTTTTTTCAACAGAACTGCTAAATTTCATTTCAATCGAAACCATAGAGCTTGAGAAAACGGCATTCTAAATCCGACCCCAAGTCTTTCATTTCGTCGATAAAATTGATTGCATTTCCCCAAATCTTGTTTATGGCAGTTTTTTTTATTAAATCCGACGCACATTATTTTTTTTAACTAAATTTCTAAATTTCATCTCAATCGGAACCCTAAAGCTTAAGAAAACGGCATCCTTTATCCGAACCCAAGTCTCGCATGTTGTCTATCAAATTCATGGTATTCTTAAAAAAATTGTAAATTGTAGTTCATTTCAATTGCATCCGACGCAATTTATTTTTCTCAATAGAACTGCAAAGTTTCATCTCAATCAATACCATAGAGCTTGAAAAAACGGCATTCTAAATCCGACCCCAAGTCTCACATTTTGTCCATCAAATTGATGGTATTTCCACAAATCTTGTTTCTTGCATTTTTTTCTATTGAATCCGACGCACAATATTTTTCTTAACAGAACCACACATTTTAATTCCAATCGAAACCATAGAGCTTGAGAAAACGGCATTCTAAATCCGACCCCAAGTCTCGCATTTTGTCTATTCGATTGATGGTATTTCCACTAATTTTGTAAATAGCACGTTTTTCCATTGAATTTGACGCAGTTTATTTTTCTTGACAGAACCGCAAAGTTTCATCCAATAAGTGGTAATCACAGTCTATATGGTCTTAAAATATATTTTTTCGTTCGAAATAACAATGAAATCTTCATTTTTAATCAAACGATCCACTCAAACAAAAAAAAAGACAGAGAAACAGTATATTTTCGAGTTAGAAGACAGAGGATAGAGGAATAATTGAAAGTTTCACGCTGGACTCCTAGAAAACATATTTTGTACGTATCCTACTTCTACCGTAATGAGACCTCAGATACTGTGGGTGAAAAATAATTGGTTCCTTATTTTGTAGAAGGGAAGAGGACAGGCGCAGAGAAGACGTGGCCCGAGAGCTCCGGGCTCTGCGAGAAGATTGCCGCAGAGACGAAGAGAGAAGGCGAATGGAGTAAGATTTTCTTTTGTGATTTTTTTAAATCCCTAAGACAGACAAAAAATAACTTTATTTTAATTATTTAAAAGTGTAATAATATTTGGCAACCTGCGTTGCAGCAAGATCGTAAAGTATGTTAATATTTTGAGTACCAACATATTAACGGTCCTCAATCTAATTTCCTTTTCTTTGATTTGACAAATATGTTAATGTGAATTCACACGTTTCATCTGAATTTTTATACCCTTAGCTTCTGGCAAATTGTTTTTTAAATCTGTTGATGTACACATGCACTGTTTTACCTTTATCTGAACTTTTTCCTCTCATGATTTATGATAACGATCATGATTTTAGATAGTTTTAATTTGAATACATATTATGTATTATTTTCTCCTTGTTAGTTAAAATTACTAGCATAATTAATTTAGTATGAAGCGCACTTGAGGTGAAATATCACAAAACTGCGTTATATAGGTTCACTGTTATTATTATTATTATTTACACACTACCCACAGGTCGAAGGTTCGAAAGCCTGGGTGGACAATAAAACTGTGATAAAAAATTTTGGGATATTTTACGAACTTTAATAACTTATATTTTCGTGGTGAGCAATCACTTTGTGGTTTGATATATCTAAAGAAATATAATCGTGGTCTCATACAAAGTTATTTTTTAATTTCTTTTTAAAACTTAAGTTTTAAACTAAAGAGTTTGCAAACCAAAGATCTGTGAAAAATTATTAAGCTTTTAAATATTTTCAGTTATGATGATGACCGGGATAGGAGGTTTTATCGCGACGATCGCCGCCGAGAAAAAAGGAGGGAGACTGGCTGAGTGAGATTTTATTTTACTTTTGCGAAATTAAATGTTTTTCACCAGGTGGATATCAAAGAAACAGAATGTGTGGAATAGTGCTAAGTATCAGCGAGGAACATATTATGATTGATTGTTGATTATGTTCGTTTTCCAGTGGAGACGATGACAGGGAGAGGAGGTTCCGCTAGGACGACAGGAGGGAGCTCCGACGCACAGACGATGATAAGAGAAGGGTTATTGATTTTATGTTATTTTTGCAAAATACATTTTGAAAACCATGAAAGTGTCAACAATTATTTTTTTAATTTAAAAAGTTGAAAAATGCTTTATGTATTAGGTTCGCATTGATTATATTGACCAATTAACTGATCAAAGTTTTTAATACAATTTTTTTTTTTTTCAGGACTAATTTATAAATGACTCCAGGAATGCCGTGAATAGAGGGAATTCCACACACAGAACATGACCGACCACCTTACGTAAACCTGTCTATGCGTCAGTGAATATCTTAATCTTATTTTTTTCAAATACTATTTTTTGCTTTTTAAATTTTTTTTCTGATTTAATTTATAATTGAAAACTTTATAAATAAATTCATTTCAAAATACCTGTATTTCTATTTTGTGTCCTCTCTAGAATGTGATATATTAATATTTTCTTTGTAAGTTATTTACTTCCCTATTTTAAAATTACTTACATTTCTCCTCACAACACCTTTAAACTTGTGCACTAAAAAAAGGTCTCTACTAAAAAAAAAACCTTATAAAACTGAACTAAAGATTAATATCTGAATTAAAGAAGCATCTACTGTTCTAATAACATGTAATGTTTTCTTATAACATATAGACATAACCAGGTCTAAGTGTTCTTGTCACGAACAGTGATCAAGAATAATATTTTAATCAAAATATTAACTGAGGGCATCACCTGAAAAATCGAGACAAATGATGTCGGATTTTTTTTACAGAATAATAGTTTAATTAATATACCAACAGATATCATTATACTAAAGTTCAGTGTATTTGCCAACTGACACTTAATAAAAAATTAAATATATTTGTAAAATATTGGGTGTCATCATTATTATAAAATATTGGCCAATATTAATTTGCAAATTCCTCATGCTGAAATAATACTTCCAAGTTCCAAGCTATCGGTTTTTTTGAAATCAAGATTGATGGCTTTACTAATACACATATTTATTTTACTGTTCAATAAATTCATTATTGCATTTGGTGTGATCTTTATTTCGTATTCTGACTTCAAGATGATGAATAAATTATCACGCCAGTTGTTTTGATAATCATACATTTCCTGATGTACCGATGAATATTCACTCAGTCTTGATATTATAATGAAGATGCTTATATTCATAAAAAAATAATAACCTTAGTATAATTTATTATATCGATCAAAATTTTAAACCATCCGGGTCAAGTGGATACCTTGCTATTATATTAAAAAAATAACTTTTTAATAATATTTTTACACAATTGTATTTACACCAAGGAGTGATACTTAGTTAACAATAATAATTACTACAAGTAGTTATAATAGTATATATACATTACGCAGTAAATTGAAATAAGCAATGAATCAACTTAAGGTTTATGTAGTTAGTATAAAATGTAAGCATCAAACATATATGTCCTTTTAAAATTAAATCGAATTTTATAGATGGTAAATGGTAAAATAAATGGATTTCTATGTTTAAAATATCGCATGATATAAACGATTCCATAGTGGTCAGTAAAAAAATTAATTGGTTTTTGTACATTTAAGCAAAGCTATTTTTTTTAACAATTCATTTTGTATGATTAAAATATAAACATTCAATTCAAATGATAATAAAAAAAAGATTGACAATAAAACTGATTGCCAAAAATGATAATAAAAAAAAGAAATTTATTTACACGAAAATCTTCAATGCAAAAAAAGTTAAGGCATCCGTGAGAATGCGACTGGATGTTGCCTTATTCAGTACAATCCGATGGAGCCATAAATCTGATCTGTTTAGCATAATTTGGGCTCGTCTTGTATCTAGCTCATTTGGTAATAAAAGTGATATATTGAGAATTTTCGGTCATTCAGAGATATTCTAGTATTATTCAATATTCCATATTATACAAGTGGCTTCTTCGCAATGCCATTTCCGTCTATGCAATATGGTTTAGGAACAGAATTCAATAAATCTCTGGCCTAGAATAAAATGGTTAAATGTGCTTTCCTTAATTAAAATGCGTAATCTAACAAAAACTTACTTCGTAAAGTCAACTCCCACTGTCGTTACCCATGACCATTTCATTTATAAAACATACCGATATATAATAACGGTTAGCCTAACTCCATAAACAAATAAATGATAAATGATAAACATTGTCAATTTTAGTATATACCTTAAAACTGTCACTGACGAAGTTGTCAAAAAATGTTCACGAATTTTGAGAGAAGTCACTTGACTTACGCCGGCTTTGTGTCGAAAAACTAGTCGATTAGCAAACAACAAAGCAGCTTTAAACTTGCTAAAGGTTTCTACCCTTTTCATTGCTATTGCTACAAGGTGAGGTTGCAAATAAAATGGTTGCATACCGATACAGTGACAAAGTGAGGGTGTTTTATCGGGAATAACTTCAACGTGTTGGAATTGTGTTGCAATGTTCTAGGGAAATATGTGATTCAAAATCTTTGAGGGAACACTTAACAAACGAATAATTATATAGTACAAAGTTTAGTGAACCCCGAATCAATTCAATTCCTTTTCCCCCTCGTAATAAACCATTTTATAGATATATGGTTATGAAATAACCTAACTACATCTCTATAAAGGTATAAAATTGTGATTGTGATTTTATCGATAAGTACATCCAGCCGATTAGGATTATTTGTCAAACACCGGTTTTATTGACTTGCCTATTATTTAAATACGTAGTTTTAACTGTAATTTTGATTGAATACATGTTTTATACATGTCAAAGGGGTATTTGTTTTTTTAATATTTTTCCTTCATTGCATAAAACCATCATCAATTTATGTTGTCCGCTCTAAAAAAGATTTAATTAATTGCTCCCCCATTAGCTGATTAAAAGTCAATGTGAATGTTAATAAACTTTGTATGGTTTTCGAAAAAGATATTTACAAAAAGACCAATTTCAAATATATATAATATTTTCAACCGAACACTTAGAGAATAAAAAAATATCTTTTTACAACAGTTTGAAGTAAGTATGTAAGAAAACGACAAAGTTTGAGATTGTTTAGAAATATCCAAGCGAGGTGACTAATGTACCTATATGGGTATTTTAAATACATAGTGGAGATTGCTCAAATTATAAAATCTGAACATTCAGTAAAGAAGATACCCAAAGGGATAAGATAGGAAAAACTTTTGTTAACTTGCCGAGAAGTAATATAAAGATCGGATGTTTGAACCCTCGTCAGATTTGATTGACGACCAAATCGACGATTAGTGACATTTATAATTTTTGACGTTTAAATGTTCCCCATTCATTTCGCCGATTCTTGGGCCCTATCAGGTTTTGAAAATATTTTATTCCCCGTGAATCATAGCAGCATGCCCGTTGTGCTTGATGGCTTCACACTATTTGATCACACGAGAAAACGGGCCGAGAATCAAGGTTTAACGGGGACCAGCCAATTGTCAAAACATAATATTGGCGCTAATCGTTAATCAAATGGGACGGAGGTTGAAACAATCCAACCTTAGTGGCGCTTAGGTTTCTAACTAACTCATTTAATTGGCGCCATCGCAATTGGCTTCTTATATATATATTTTTATGCTATTTTTTGTGGAATCCCATTTTAAATATTAAGATTTTTTAAATGTTAAACTTTATTTCACCGATTTATCTTGAACCGAACCGGTTTTACACTGCTGCGAACATCTTCATTCCGATCTTCAATAAGAGAGTATATATATATTAACATTGAGAAATAAGAAAAATTGATCAGTTTCTTACAAATGAAATACTAAATGACTAGTAATTACATCGATGTTTAGGAAATGTGTTTCGTTATTTTGTTAATAAGTAATAAATGCGCGAACTTTTGACCCCATATCAAAATGAGCCTACTAGTGTCAATCCAACACACCCTGTATAAACTCTTAGTTTTTTCAAATGTCATCCAACCCACATCCGATGCAGGGGACATTTCGATGCTACATATTTTAACTACGTCGTTTTTATTTATTGTAATGCCTTGAAAATTAATTCAAAAGTTTAGGTAATCAATATATATAAAGCAGAGTAAACTCCAAGGAAGATACATTCGATCTCGAGTTGTGCTGCAGTACAAGTGACCAGAACCAACAATGTATAAGCTATCGGTAAGTCAAAGTGAAACAAACAGAAGAACATCCAAAATAATAATTTACAAAGTGATTTTTTTACATGGTTGGAAGCTTTTAGCAATCCGGGCGCTTTTTGTGAGGTTTTGTGAACTTTTCCAAAATTACTTTATTGCTGTTCTTAGAACAGTAACAAATAAATGCACATCCATTAAACGAAACAACCGGCAACGTTGAATTAAAACTACCCTCTCTGAGAGCATCCATTAATATACCTCTTTTAAGTGTGTATTTCATCAACACTTTTCTATTAATTACGTAAATTATTTGTTGGAAATTGGAGTGGATTTGACATTCTTATTAATAAACCCTTTAACAAAAATATAATGTTTGAATTTGTGGAACCAGGATTCGAACGCCTGTTTAATCCACAATCCTTTGATATCATTAGTATAGTCTAGGTATGGCGAGAAAGAGGCGATTATTCAAATGATGAAATTGAACAATTATTGAAAATGTCCTAATTAGAAATGCGCAGGAAAGACTTCGATTTAATTTTCATTTACAAAATCATTAATTGTTTTATTGACTCACCTTCTCTGTTGCAACTTATCCAGTTCAACATTCCTTGCAGTAGACTCAGAAACAATGAATTGCTGTTCCTCAATCATCACAATACTAATTATGGGTATAATTTTCCAATGTCCAGAATGTCAAGACTTGTTAGCTCAAGCCATGGTCTTGAAATTTTTGGTAGCAGTCTAAATGATTTTTGTCATTCTTTACGACTTTACCAAAACTTTTACTCGACCATGGCTTGAATGTTCTCTCTTATGTTTGTTTTGTTCTATTTTTGTCATCGCTTCATTTATTTTAATGTATATGCTATTCCTTTTCTGTTACTCTTTGTTCTATTTCGTGTTTTTTATGTATTTTTGTAATTGGACTTTAGTCCGTTAATTTATAAATAAATAAATGTTTGTATGTCCAGATATTCGTGGTCTCCCTGGCCCTAGTGGCGGCGGTGTTCGCAGATGACGACGGCTCCTACAACCCTGGCAAGTACGGAGACGACGGCAGCTATCGCGGCAGTGACGATGGCAGCTACCGCGCCAGTGACGACGGCAGATACGTAGGAGAGCCTGTCAAAGCCTACAGACCGTGAGTTACCCTTAACGCATTATTCCTAAAGCTACAAGAAATCAGCACATTTGAAATCATACAATCACTATTACCTTACTGTTTTGCTTATACTTCCTTTGGCGGCAGTTCCAACTTCCTTCATTGTTCATTGAACAAATACTTCAATTGAAGTTGTTAGTTCCCTTGTAGTTCCACTCGCGCGATCTACGCTCATTTGTGGTTTACTTCGAACTTCAATTTTAGTTCTTCGTTCGTTCGCACGATTGAAGTATCGTACCATCCACAGTTCAATTTTAGTTCACTTCGAAAACTTTAATTTTAGTTTTTTGTTCGTTCGCACGATTGAAGTATCGCTCCATCCACAGTTCAATTTTAGTTCACTTCGAAAACTTTAATTTTATTTATTTATTTATTTTTATACGCCCTCATGGGCTTTACATAACATAGGTATAAAATAAAATAACAGTGACATAAAAAAATAACAATGACATAAAAATAACAATGCGCCCAAAAACATTTGATGCGACGATTTGATTACGCCCAAGAAAATTAACACTAGTATTTAAGAAAGAGGTATGTTATTATAGCCTTCTTGTAACTAGATTCAGTGCAGTTGAATATATCTACTATTTCAGCGATAGAATTACTCACTGCATGCAATCTAGGTACAAGCGAGTATTTAAATGACTCAGTCCTGATATTGTTGTTACATTTAAGTTCTTTGTTCGTTCGCACGATTGTAGTATCGCACCATCCACAGTTCGAAGTGTTTTGGTATGTTTTATTTGTTCATGATTTTATATGGGACTATTGTTGTGAAATTTTTTTGGTGACAATGGCTTTTAATTTTCTAAAAGAATCACAAACTTTGATTTCTTTGCTTGTTTTGTCTGGCGTGGGACACTAGTTTTTTGGAGTGTTGTTTTGGTCATAATATAAAATTTAATTTATTTGTTGTTTTAATAATAATTTTCGATTTTTAATTTTTAATTTTTTCTAACTTTTATAACAATAATAAAATTATTTATTAATAATAATTGTTAAACCTTTACATTTCCCTCCTAAATAGCGTAAGTGTAGTTTGCAACCCACTTACGGTCGCTTCTAATGGGTTCATATAAAGGTTGGGCTGACGTAAATTCAAAATTTCAGCGATACTTCAATCGAAGTGTTCACCGTGAAAGGTTCAATTTAAAGAAATAGCAGTTCATAAAGCGTTTCCAAAACTTTGTAGTTTTTCTTAACGCTAGCTTATACCCATGCTGCCTTGGGGGAAAATATGGTTAGCTTGATAATGCAATGTTATAGAAATAGATTATTGATAGTGTATTGTCGGTCCTGATGAAGCTCGAATCGAAATTGGTAGATGACAAATATGTAAATAAATTTGTGATTATTACAATGCGGTTATTTTATTTCATAACCACGTAAAATCAAACAACAAAGTGACCAATAAATTATAGTGTTAGCTTTGATCACCGATAAAAAAAAATCTCCGCACAGTGCTTTCGTGTGACCACAGATAAAAAGCTTTTCACGTGATTTTTAAGATTCATGAACATGACGCATGATGACTATATGAACCACTAAAATCGATACCGCAGTTTCTTGTTACGACTTTAAGTACCAATTACTTATTTTCTCTTTCAATCTGATTTATTTTTTTGAAGGTTTCAAAAACTTTAATTATAACCAAAATTTTATTCGTCAACTTTTTTTCTTTGTCTTTTAAAATAAAGACAAACATTACCGGGTTACGTACAAGCTGGCAATATTTGAAAAAATCCTACTACCATCATAATAAGCGGAAGATGTAGTTTGTGCAATGATAGAAGACTTAGCTAGTAGAGAAATTAAAACCACGACGCCCGGATGGGAATCCGACGCGTTTTTCCACTCAGCTACTAACCGGTCGTAATTCGGTCTCTGTTATACCGTGAGGTAAATTCAGATGCTGGTTCTCCATCCATCTTTGTTTAACTCTTCGTGAATGTTTATTCCTTGTTTGTGTTTCCAGCATCACGTACACCAAGCCCGTCGAGTACACGCCCAAGTATAGCAACGCCTACGTGAACCGCCCCGCGGTGTCCGCCTACAGTCAACCCAAGCCAGTATACAACCAAGCTGTGCAGAACAGTGCGTACGCGAAGCCTTACGCTTCAAACAACCCAGACGCCAACAGTCGCATCCTGCGCCAAGACGCCGACATCCTTCCCGACGGCTACCACTACTTGTACGAGACGGAAAACCAGATCAAGGCTGAGGAAGAAGGCAAACTAGTCAACATCGACTCGGAGCAAGAAGGTCTCAAGGTCACCGGGTTCTACGAGTATGTCGGTCCTGACAACATCAAGTACCGCGTGGACTACATCGCCGATGAGAACGGTTTCCAGGCTGTCGGGGACCATCTCCCAACCCCTCCCCCAATCCCTGAGGAGATCGTCAGGCTCCTCCAGAGCATCCCCCAGTAACAATTTCCAACAAAGTTATTTATTTGCAAAAGTACCTTATTGTTATTTATGATCCCCCGAAACACGTTTTCAAACACTATGTATTGCTCTTAATCTGATTATTAACCATCCAAAATTTTCTGTAAGTAGGAAATGTTCTTTAAAACAAAGCTTGTAAATATAAAAATTTAAATGTGTACATATTTTGCATTTATTTTATTTGTTCCCTTTAAACATTCCATTTTCTTCAGCGTTCCAATGAAATTAAGGCTAAGTCTAAATAAGGAGTAGTGATTTACATCCGTGATATCATTAGTAATATGCATGGTCTTTTTTATGCTAGTCAAACTATTCCCCACTCATTGGTGTTAAATTAATTTATGTAGATCAAAGCGAAGAGAAGAATAATATAATTTCAATAATATCACAAAAAATGCAAGGTCAGTTCGAAATACGGTTTTTTCCCTATTAATAAAAAAATTACTACACACTATTTCATCAACTTGTGTTATTTATGGGAATATATTAACTTGATCTCCACGTCCTTCACATTAAACCCAATTTTTTTTTCGTTGTGATATATATACCCCTTTCTAAATCTAGATCTATACGACGCAGTAGCATCGAGATTAGTAAGCCACCTCTAATTTGAACAATATTTTATAGTTTCAGTTTTGTAACAAATTATTTTAAAGTGTGACAAAATATGCTTGCAAAACTTTTTTTTAGACTTAACATTTAAAACGTATATTCTACGTATTTCATAGTGTAGAAAAAAATTGAGAAAAACTGTGCTCTCGATTTTTTTTTAATTCTGACATATCGAAATAATTGTGTTATAAACAGTTAAACTGGTATGTTAATATCATTTTTTTTTCAAGATAGTAATTTTTTTACGGCAGCTTTGGCCTTTGTAAAAAATATTATTTTAATATTTCCTTTGTTGCGTCTATAAGATTAAAGAGGTCATATCTGAACTGCCATATAGTTCCCTGACATTACTAGATGCATCTAACAATCAATATACCCATTAGAGATGCGCCCGAACATAAAAATGTTAATGCCTAAAATCCTTGCAAAATTCAGTTTGGCTATCTAAAAACTGTCTAATTTCTAGGCGATAAATAACAAGAAACAAGCACAACTTTACGAAGTATACTCGTTTATAATTTATCGTTATACTCATGCTATTTGATTATCAAAAGAGGATACATAATGTTTTATAACACATGCTTGGTGTTGACGGCATTTTTCGAACCTGGGTATTTGACCCCAGTTCTCAATCTAATGGTGTAAAACTATATATACAAAATAAAATAAATGAACGAAAAATGGGGTAAGCATTATATACAAAAAATGACAAATGAATACATTCTGATTTGTAATATTTTATCAAACTAATCTTAGGAGTAGTGTGCAATTATTGAACACTAAGGTGGGCTGTCACAGTTATTTTTCGATTTTAGATACGTCAAGGGTCGCAAATGATACTAACATTTTTTTTCCATTAGCATATTTGACTACTGCCTTCGAAATTAGTCATTCGAAACTCTTGAGATTCCCGAGAGTAGGATATTTCCAAAAATATAGTCCGTCCGTTGACGGCCAACCCTAATTATAAACAATATCAATATTACAACCCTTATTGGAATATTGAGCGGCGGATTTATCAATAAGCTAAAAATGATGTGGTATACGGGTAGACATCGGTGTAAAATGGTAACCATTAACAAAAATTCACTAGCAGGTTTTATTCTACAATCGAGGATAGCTTGTAGGTTAAAGTAAAGGTAAATCTTACACAGCATATTACCGTCGCTGGAAAGGCAAAATGGCTTAAGCGGCACTTTGGTTAAAAATGAGTTAAATATGCAGTTTTGATCAGTTTCTCTTCGGCATTGAATGCTCTGACTCTCGTTTGGCCCTTCAGCCATCTAAAATATATTTACTATTTGGGAGAAGGCTTGACTTAAGCGACACAAGTTTAATTATTTTGTGAGTACGTACGTACGTACTCATAAATGAAAGTATTAATAGTTTAATAAAGATTTTCGCAGAAATCAATCACTTTGTGGTTTGACATATTTAATTAAAATTAAATAATAACTTTGTAGAAGAATTCAGATTTTTATATTTTTTTTAAAATTCTAATACAAAGTTATTATTTCATTTTCATTGGTTTAATAAATTATAAGAGACTAACATTTTTGTCATATTTTTACTCGTGACAACATATTATTAAGTTTTCATTGGACCATCGTACAAAATTCGTTGCTTTAATTTTACCACTTTTCTGTTCATAAGTCTTTACAAATTTGGGCGATGTGTTATTGATTATAAGGTTTGATAGACCTTTCAAAGTAACTCCGTATTCATAGGAAACACCACACTTATTAATATAATTATTGATCTAGTGACAGCTGACTTCACGCTATCCTTCACGATACAAATTTACATCCTATACCACAGGAATCTCAGTAATTGCCCGAAAGTATATTTAGGGGCTAATATTTATCAAGTAAATACCATTTCATTAACGGAGGGAACCCGTATTCTTATCCTCATTCTTCCAAATCGTTTCTTCTCGAAAGCGCTATCATCATGCGACCACCGTCTTAAGGAAACCTTCGGTTCGGAGGTTTAATACCCCTGAGAAGTGGTATTTACCTAGGCTAGGTGGCTAGCCCATTCAGGGGTTAGATACCATCACCACACTCTGCGTCCCTCAAGCGACCCACCCAACGAACCCACACCTAGAATCCACCCACTGATTTATTAGCTCACATCATTTTTACCACTGACATTATATCTGGGCCCGTGATCGATACTATAAAATATAAATTTAATTCATTAAATGTAAATACAAATTATTGTGGATCCTTCGATATTATTTATCATCGTCAATATAAAACTCTTAAAGTGGTAAAATTATATTTCATTCTATTTGTGTTTATTTCCACTGAAAATTATATTTCATTCTATTTGTGTTTATTTCCACTGTTTATGTATACAGGTAGGTATTAGAATCAATTAACCGATAGGTAACTTGTTAAAAGTAATTTAGGTTCACCATATTTTAGTTCTTAATGGGCGTGCATAAAATTTCAATATAATTTTAAATTGCTACTCTCGTTCACTTTAATAATTGCTAACGTTTTTGGTAAACGGATGATAATAGGTACGCAAACATTGTTCAATATTGAAATATTACTATTTATTCACTTTAATGTGTGGGAAAAATATGTACGACGTATTTTTTTATGAATTCCAAAATTGTATTTAAATTGGCTGTGGTATTTTGCTAATCTGGACAGTTTTTATATAAAGTATTGAGTGGTTGCTTTAATTTGACGAAGATGCTCAATTTCAACATTTCGTCCCATATTGAATGTCAACTTTCAGCCTTGGTAATCCTTTTATGTAAAGAGATTAAAGTGAATACATCGATGATTTATACAGGTGACATAATAACTTAGATCAAAACATCCTTGGGTTTTCGCCCAGTTCTATAAAATATGGGAGTGTTTCAATTTCAATTTCAACGTTGAAGCAGAAAAGATCACATAATTTGTATAAATTATATGGTAAAGCTTATCTGGATGACGGCTGACCTTTGGGAGATTGTTCCATCTTACGCTTGATCTGATCTTGGGAAAAAGTTGGATATAGTTTCCAATCTAAAGGTTGTAAACTTTTTTTACTATATTCCAAGGAATGAATTACTGTTGCACCTCAACCTTGAGTTGCACTTTTATCTTCCTGATATAAGAAATTGATTCTAGAATGTGTAGATATTTTATTTAAACGTTGTTCAATGTGAATAATAATTATTTTCGCTTTGCATTTTGATTCACATAAAAATGCATTGTAATGGTAAAACAATAGAATAGTGGTGAAGTTTAAGGTCGGTCCTTAACATGATTTAAACATTATGTTATGATAAACCTACGGATTCCTTGAACCATGACTTATCTCGCACATTGTTCACGAAGAGATTCTTCAAATACATACCTATCGTGAAATTGAACTAGTAAAAGCCTTCATTTTAATCGAGGTGCAAATATGTACGAACTCAACCAAATGTATATTTTTTACCAAACTTCTGTTCTGCCCATGTCCTTACATTATTAAAACATTAATCGATTTCTTAATTTTTATTCAAAGTTGTAATTTTTTAAACAAACATTCCTAAAACATATTGGTTCGAGGATGACTGCATGATTACAGACGAGGTGCTAGATTTATGGTCCACGAATGCTTTAAAATGGATTGAATAGCGAAACACTTTTGGAGGAATATTTTTATCCTTTGTGTTGGTACAACGATTTATTCACATTTTGATCTTTGACTTTTCCAAATCCCCCGTGAAAAATATAGATTTCGCCCACTTACGTAATTAAAGGAGATTTTATGTGTTCATGATCGATTGAAGTTAACTTTTATATACTGGGTAAGTTATTAACATTTTTTTTAAAATTTATTGCCATCAGTACCGTCAACTTGAGTGAAGTGGTGCCACTTTTAAAGGTTTTATTAATACCATAAGCTTATTTTATGACAAAATATTGTGAAAAATAAATATTAAGATGGTTAGACCTTTTACTAAATTGATTTTTGCTTTACATTAAAAAAAAAAACTTTTCCTTCCTAGTTATTTTTTTATTATTATTATTTTCTTCCACCCACTATTGAGGTAAAGCAGACCATTATGTTTATTTAACATTATGTTTATGTTATGAATCTTTGAAAAAAACAACGATAAAACAGAAAGGGTATGGATTGGGTTTTTTTCTTTACTTGGAAAATATGTGAAAAAATACATCATTTTTGAGCTTTTTTTAAGGATTTATTAATAAAACCAATTTATTTTTTAAAATAACTATGTACATAAAAAGAGGCACTTTTTGTAATACAGCATCTACCTACGTATATAAAACATCTTAAAACCTTAAAATCTACACAACGCTTGTCAAATCTATATCCGAGAATTAAAAGCGGCCTCGTCTCACACTTTTTAGTTTTTTAAATTTTAAAACAATGTCATTTTCTTGTTGGTAATATCCTCGAAGAAAAGATATGAAAAAATAATAATACGTTAGATATAAGTGAACAATATAATTGGGTTTAGAACACAATATTATTTTTAAGTTGTGATGTGCAGTAGAAAAAGTTCAGTTCAAAATTTCAAAATTGCATATTTTACCCTAAATTTAATTTTAGTATTTCTCGCGAATACACAACACAAACAAGCAATGCATATGTGAGCCCAAAACTACATACGCAAGGAAATAATTAGGGGGATGTCATTTCGGATGACGGAGCTATGGCGTTTACCAGACAATACAAGCTCGGTGGTCCGCTTCACCCCGCGTGGTTCCCTTTACTAACGGCAGTACCTACCTACTTTGTACATATCAAAGAGTGACTTATAGTTAGATGGTAGTGGAAAGAAGTAAAACAAAATTAAAAAGAGTGCTTATGATTCTATGCATCCTGGGATTTTTTCAAAGTTGACTTTGGGAAATTTTGTTTTAAACTAGAATTTATATCGGCAGATATATTTGTTACAATTATTATTAAAGCATCTTGAAACTGGTACCTACGAATTGTTTTTTTGGTTTATCGGAAAAGCTCTCAAAAATGCTTTTAAAAATAAGATGTGAATCTTGATTAATTTTCGCCATAGGTATGTGTACACACGATTTTTACTGATTTGGAATTCCTCAAATTCCTTTAATTTTAACAGCGGGTATGTTTTGATATTGGATTTGATTTTTATTCATAAATAAGTAATTAATTAAATGATTGAAAAAAATAAAATAATTAGCGATCAATTGAAACACTGCGAATTACTTAATTAATATTCTTCTCACTGAAAAAAAAAAGTTTTTCCCGTGTTATCAATCTAATATTTACAAAAAAAAAGTATTATTTTCTAACCAGTTTATTTAAAGACACAAATTCATATGTTTAAAGGTTCAATATCTTTATTTGACCTCACATAACGATGTATTTATAGTTACTTGAACAACTTAATATTATAACTTTGATAAGTTCTTAATTTTATTACATAAACATTTTTTAATACACGTGTTCAAAGTATAGATTAAAACAAACAAACAAATACAAAATTAAAGCCATAAAGTTGATAAAAAACGTCATCATTAATTAAGCAAAATGATTAATGTGCTCTATAACAATATTCTTGAAATACAAAGGTTTTATGAGAATATTTTAACAAATCGTTACAATCACGAACCTGCGACCACTCCTCGAAAAGAAATCGACCGATTAAAAGTAACAATACGGCGCTAATTAAAACATTATCAATGAGTTACTTAATTAATTGGATTTATGGCTGGTAGCTAGTTTGCATAGACGACCTTTCGGAATTCGATGGCAGAACTGAGAAATCAAGTTAAAATGTGCCAAATCTAATTAATAAAAATATATTCCTCTCATATCTCGTGTTTCATGACCTCATACCTAGTTGTTAATTGTAATCTGAGACATAAAAAAATTTTTAACGACTTTTTTAAACTAAAAAATAAATTAGAATATTGCTAAAGAAAAAAAAATGTAGTTTTGGATGTATTCATTTAAATTTACATAAAATATTTACAAATCGTTCGGTAAAGATGACTGAATAATTCGTTTATTCTATTTTTAATAATGTAGTTTAATATATTATTAGTACATTAAACAGAGCATCTTACCTACAAATATAAATGTTATACTAATAATTGTTATTTTTTATAACAGCTTTATACACCTAGGCGTGGAAAATAATCTGAGTTTAGCATTTAATACTAAAAATACCATAAATCACATGAAATAATTTCTCTCTTTCTGTTAAAAAGCTAAGTTATTTAAAAGGCGATAAAATTTACGTTTATTTGAAAGAAATATCTATGATTGGTAAAACTTGTTACAATCTTTTTTTCCGGCTGAATATATATTTGTAACGCGTTGCATTTTATTGCATAGTATCACAACGATGATTTTATTGCCAGGTACCAATTTCTTTCAACAAATCGAAAATATCTTTTTTTTTTAATAAAGACAACCATTCCCGAGTTACGAATGACCTGTCAATATTCGAAAACTCTTAATGCCATCACAATAAGCAGAAGAAGTTGCTTTAGCAATGATGGAGGACTTAGCTAGCAGAGGAATTGAACCCACGACGCCCGGATGGGAATCCGACGCGTTTGTCCACTCAGCTGTTCTTGCTCAGTAACGTGTGCAAATATAATGAATGTACATAATATCATAAATGTAAGTCTTTTTTTTTACCAAATAGAAATAAATATTTGTAAAGGGTTTTAACTTGCACTGTATCTAAAATCTTTTATAATTTTCTTGTATAAATATGGCGATGGTAATATTATGCAAAGGTTGCGGCCGAATAATTCGTAAACAAACAAATAACAATAAAAAATAGTGATAAATTTCAGATGCCATCTTCAACATTTTACCTTTACCAACATTGATTCACTATCTTGATTATAGCAAACACGAAACAAATTAGTGTTGAATATCAATTTGTCAAGAACTTTATTAGGTACTCTTATTACAATAGGACATATATCACTGAAAGTAATTCGACACGATCATTAAAAAATCAACAAACCTTCGAGAGAGCCTACACATAAAATGTTAATTGGACCATTCATTAAGATCTTATCGTACGAAAACTAAACTTAATCCATTAGAAAAATAACATCGATAAATATCTACAATAATTATCCAATATTGGGTTGCGTCTGGAGCTTTCTTTTATTCGTAACATTGAAATTGTTATTCTTGCCAAATTTTATTCAGAATAAAGTGGTTATAGCCAACGAACTTAATCGCCAAATACAATAATTTTATATATCCATGATTATACTTTCCTAAGACACAGAGTTCACGGAAAAACTACCAATTGACGATTAAGATATTTAAATATCGCTCTTTTGTATTATTTCGGCTGATTTCATAATGCATTTATTTATTTTATTATAAATAAGACATTTTCTACCATTAATTTAGATTTTGAAAACACAAAAAAAACGTAGTTAGCATTATTTACTGTCTGACATTTCCCAAATTTGAAGATCAAAATGTTTATATTACGTTTTGATTTTATAGACTATGGGATATTCAAACAAATCGCCTACCTTAAATATATGTGACAACATGCAGATCGAAAGTTTGAAAGATCTCCAGATCACGGAAAGGCGAGCTTTACCATGATGATATTATTTTCAGATCTCCAGCCTACTGTCTATTTAACCTAATATATTCACCATACGATATAATAAAATCCTAAACATTAACTGTGTTCATGCTAAATAATTGTCAACACAAAATCGATAATAATAATAAGACCCTACGACTAACACTTAATTTTTGAGCTATTTTACGCAAAACCTTTAAATTTAGCTTCGTTCAATGTTCATCTAAAACAATGATAATACATGTATTGACTTCCACAACAAAATGATCTCTTCGTTCTCTAAATAAATAATACTTTCCGAGTAAATAAATGGAGCTTTTGTGCGGTATTCGTATTTGGAACGAATACCCACGGGCGTTTGAGTTCGTTCGGCAATCGCCAACCGGATACTTTTCAAGATTTAGAGGTTTTTGGCGATCGCTATATATAGTGGAGGGCGAATCTCTAAGCTTCATAACGATTTAGATTTTCATTTCAACGCAACGGTTCCAAAGTTTAAGTGAAAATGAAATTCTTGGTGAGTTCTCCATTGCTTTAAAAATAAACTCGATTATAATTAATTCTCGTTTTCTACAAACGAACTTTCAAAAGTCAAAGTAACGTTTATTATTATTATGTGCGTCAGAATAAATACCGATTAATGAAACAAGAAGTTTATTTATGCGGAGTGAATTTAAATAACTTTTTTTTCATTAAATGATAATATAATACAAAAATATGTTTTTCAATATATTCTAAAAAAAAAACTAATTCTGACTCAACACTGCTAGTATTTGAATAGTAACAAATCTTATTGGACTTGGCATATTTTTACTGAGCTTCAGATTTTTTAGCATCAATAATTTGAAGAAAAAAATAATTGTTTCGACTCGCCGTTTAGTTTCGAACTAATAATTGTTTAAAAATAGTTTTTTTTTTTTTAATAATCTAAAACACTTCATAATAAATAGTAGTACCTACTAAGAAAAATCTTAAATTAAATATTCGGTTACTTTGTTACCTAATATTTTACTACTAACCCGATGTTTTATTTCTCACTCTCGCTTCTTGTATTAGACAAGTTGTTTGAAGATTACCCTTTTCGAAATGTAGTAACTTTTTTCGTTTTTTTTTGTTTGCATACCATCGATGGGATTCGAAACCAAAAAAAATCAGTTCGAAAAAAATTGTGGAATAATTTGCTCCTACGACAAGAAATAGATATGTAAAGCAGCAATCTTCTATATCACAATAACGCCAATTAAATAGTGTTTTTCGTCCCCAAGGTGTTTTTCGCAGCCCTGGTGGCAGTGTGCGTAGGCCAGAACTATAACAGGAACCCCTACAACAACTACCCCGAGTACAATAACCAACGCTACAACACGCAGGGACTTGAGAGGAACGCCAACACCATCAGGAACAGCTTCGACCTCTCTCCCGATGGCACTTACCAATACAAGTAAGTTACCATTGCCAGGCATTCTCTCTGACTACCAAATTTACTTGACTCTGATTGACCCATAATGATCATCAAATAACAGTCCACACTTCAATCATCCCTCTTTTCTGTGGGGGTCTTGAGACCTGCATCCGGCACTCGAGCACATGCTTGCCTTAGGTCTTCCAGAATTCTATCCTACCAAACTAATAGTGATGAATGCCGTGCTTGTTCGTTTTTTTCTTCCGAAAAGGTGGCTCCGAAGTAGGATTCTCGCTCAACTGCTCTTTAAAATTGATATAAATGATGTTCCCAGCCAACCAAATATTAAATTTGAGAGGAGAGCATGATTTCATACACGTGAGCAAGATACAGAAAGTATTCAATTACCCTTATACTTTATTATGTAGAAGGTGTGGAGAAATTTTACACAAGATCCGCAGACTACATCATCAGAAGGTGCATAAAATTGACTAAATTGATTTATTCGTTCACCACGGTCTTCACTTTACACCTTATTTCTAAATGATGGGGGGAGATATAATCTTATATGTTGAGGATAGTTTCAAACCACTTGAAAAATATGAATCGAAAATATCCTCTCCGGTAGCATTTTTCATGGAGTGTTTTTTATTCGCTTCACCTTCATTCAAAGAACGGAAAAATAAATTTTATTAATTAAAATCAAATTATCGCTCATATATTTCTTGAATTTTAGTGCCAGGTAATACAGTTTCTGTTCACTAAGAATACTTATAGGTTTATCTTACACCTGACCATGGGTCTGTGCATGTCATGATGCGGAATTGAACTCCTCTCCCATACCATTATTGAAGTCAATGGAAACTCAAAGACACACCCTTATTCTCCTTTCCAAATTATAGTTAACCTTCTTACTTCCATTTTTACACGATGCAGTTATGTTCACAATATATTGTGATACAACTAATATACCAGTCTGGTACTTCTGAATTCTAAAAAACTAAGCCATGAATATGCTATTAACAACGATATGTGGTTAACAATGACATTTCCTTGTATTTATACGTATTGATGACTCATTCAATATTTTAATGACCCATGGGTATGCATAAATCACATAATTCTGTATAATACAGATTTTAACAAAGTTACTTTGTGACACATGCTAATATAGTCCTCGTAAAGAGATAAGATGATACCATTGGAAACTTCGGTGGAAAAAAAGATTTATGTTTCTCTGTCGTCTCCAAATGTCAAAGTTATCCGCCTACATTTTTATTGTATCATTACATGCACAATGTAAGCTAATGTCGTTACGAATGCAAATAAAGGTGTCTTTTGTGAAAACAAACGTGATATTTTTTACGAGTTCATAAATCTTAACAGTGGCTTCCGCATATCCGGGATGTTGAAACAATGTGTTTGGCTGATTCTACAAGCAAATTAATATATGTGTCCATGTATGCAAATGTTTCTACAAAAGATTACCTGACGCTGACCTGAAGTTAATAATTACTGTTGTTTATTACAGGAATCACACAGTCGCGACAAAATCTATTTTGAGTCAATTTTTTTGGTAAATTGAATTCTGATACTGAGCAAATTTGCAGAAGAATGAAATCCATTTATGTCTAAAATATTATATATTTTTGTAGCCTGTTTGTATTTTTTTGTTTATTAGTAGCTTTGATTCAGCTTTTGTATTTCAAAATATTCCAATATCCAATGAAAACGTACATATTTTTTGTTTTCATTGACACAATGGTCTCAATGTTAAAAAAGCATGAAGATATTTTTTATTAAATTTGGCTTAACTAAATTAAGAAAAATAGTTGTCTTACCCTAGTAATTAATTATCTAGTTAATTCGAAATACCTACAACTGATTTCTGAATATCGTGGTAAATTGGCACCTACCTTTTAACTTTATTTATTTATTATGATTTGAATAGCGTATAAAAATATTATTTTAATTTGTCAAAGGATTAGTGACACTAACGTTCCAATATTTGAATTTGCAGCTACCAGACCGACAACGGCATCGCAGCCGAGCAGAGCGGATACCCCCGCGCCATCGGAGGCAACGAGATCGCCGAGACCGTCCAGGGGAAGTTCTCCTGGACCTCGCCCGAGGGGCAGGTGGTGTCTATCGGATACGTCGCCGACGAGAACGGATACCGCGCAGTGGTAAGACCGCTTCGACATTTGAACTAATGGCGTGAATCTCCATACCAGCCTTCATTAACATACCTATATAAATATTATAATCATCAATATCCGTATTAAATACGATTATGGTAATTCACCTATGAAGACCTTTCTTCCCAGCCAAGGTTTTTTTTACCTTGCATTTTGTGTAACATCACTCTTTGGGCGTGTTGCGTGTAAAGGATTCTTATTTTACGGTATCGTTTTATATATATATATATATATATATATATATATATATATATATATATATTTATTTATTTTTTAAATTAGATAAACAAATATGTTTTTTTTTCATTAAAAAAACAAACGTTTCCTGGTTATGAATAACCTGACAATATTTGAAAAACTCCTACTACCAGCATAATAAGCGTAAAATGTTGCTTCTGCAATGATGGAGGACTTAGCTAGCAGAGGAATTGAACCCACGACGCCCGGGTGGGAATCTGACGCGTTTGTCTCCTCAGCTGCCGACCGGTCGAATATATTTACATTTTTTTATTATTTGAGTTTTAAAGCTATAATTGAAAAGATCACCAAAAGAATTGTAAAACAGTATCTAAGCAATCATATAATTTAGTGTTCTAACAGGTAATGTACCTCCAATCTTCTGACTTAAAGGCAATATTGTAGACCAATGTCAATTTTTTATTATTTTATCCTACTAAAAGCTAGTTTGCGTCCATTTCTGTTCTCTGAATTTGATTCTAGGACAGCCAAAGGAGTGCCGTATAGTCATTACACTCATTAACTTGTAAGGTTGTTTATATCTATCTAAAAACATATAAATGTTTATCCCAAACCCGCAATCAATCCATAAATACTACAATCTGCAGGATGTACCCAAATTATATGGAATTCCAAACACTACCATTATGCTTAGTAGCTAACATTGATCCTTGTTAAGTTTTTTCCGCTTCGAACATACTCGTAGGTACTCAATACAAGTACAATAATAATAGACGCAAAAAATCTTAACAATAGAGATGTCTAATAATTCCCACGTCAAATTGGCAGAGGAACATTGCATTACTTTTTTATGATTTTATTATAAGACAGGTGATTTTATCGGCAGAACATAGATACCTACTCATTTAAAATTAACATTGATATGCTTTTCGATTGATTGCTTTTGTAAATAATGTCAATAATAACAAAAAAACAGTCAACAATAAAAAAAAAACAAAAGGTTGAAAATCCCTTTTAAGGCATAAACTTAGTTCTATTATATTAAGCGTAAACAATTAATGTAGTAACAAAGTGTATTAACCCTTAAAATCTATTAACATCATATACTCGTGTTTAATTATTTGTATTTGTTTTTTTTTCAGGGTGATGCCATCCCCACCCCTCCCCCAGTGCCACTGGCCATCCTTAGGTCCATTGAATACAACAGGCTGAAGGCTGGCGAGCCCCAGAGGAAGTTCTACTAAATCTTCTTCAAGTTCTGACCTCCGAGCACTCCCAGTTCATAACACATTTATATTGATTACATCTTAAACGTATTAAAATATTATTATCATTATCCTTTGAATAAAATATAGAGTCAACAAATTTTCGGTATTTCATTTGATAGTTTTTTTTTTCATGATCAATGCAAAAACTTTTGCCGATTCTTCTTATGTACGAGTGTTTATTTTAAATATTAGATTTCTGCATGCATGTTCTCGCAGAAGAGTGAGAAAGATGTTATGGTGAATGAGAATAAAATTGTTAAATGAAAATATTATCGTCTCCGGAAAGGCAAAAGAACTGAAGCGCCATTTTGAGAAGTTGACCCAAGAGCACTTTAAAGTTTTATTGTTTTTATAGTAAAATCCATAAGTCTCAGTCAACCAGGTGGTTCACTCGCAACCAGTAACTCGATGCTTTCACTGAGTTACCTGAAGCGACAAACTAAAACAGTCCCAAACTTGTGTCGCTTGAGTCAAGCCTTCTCCCAAATGGTAAATATATTTTAGATGGTAAAAGGAGAACAAAAGTTTTTAGAGTCAAACGAGAGTCAGAGCATTCGATGCAGAAAAAAACTGATGAAAACTGCATATTTAACTCATTTTTGCCAAAGTGTCGCTTAAGCCTTTTTGCCTTTCCAGCGGCGATATGTACCTATCCGCTCTACCTTTTCGCTCCAAGCCTTTTTTGTTTTTATTCCACCAGCTCCACGCCAAAATTGCGTTTCTCCTAAAAATAAAAAAGTTTATTCTCGTGTATTAGATGAGTCTATATTATAATTCTTAATTCTAATCATTGTAATTAATTGTGGTAAAGTATTTTTCAAAACAATTCCCGAGATGAAACGAAGGTTTTGCCTGACATATTTTGCAAAAATAGCAATTGTAAAATCAATATTTGGACAATAATTATCTTGGTTTGGCACATAAACCCACGAAGAATGGTCTACAACCGGAATATCATCAATACTTTCTTCACTACTCAAAATTACATAAACTCTGCATCTTCTTTGAAAAATATCATCGAAAGAATCAGAGTCTGTTACGGGGCACTTGGACCTGTATCCGATGCATACCGCACTTGTGTGACTCTACTTGCGGTGAGGCGCGACCCGAAACATGCCGTCCCTCTAACATAGCAGGTACTTGAGTGTCCTTTTCTAAAATATTTCTTTCAATTATCTTTTTTTCGATTATTTGTTTCAAAAAATTTTCTAGAAAAATCCCTACTTTTTTTAATTTTCCGCTTAAAGACGTATTGCACCTTGTTGAGTGTCACTCGACATTGGAGCTGGTGGAATAAAAGCAATGTCGAGTGATGCTCGACATTGGAGTGGAAAAAGTTAAACTTAAGATGAGTAGTTTTCTACTACCGTTCAAAGCTCACACCTACGCGAGATGTTGTAAGTTTCTCAGCAAATGAACAGATGGCTCCTATCACACTACGTTCTCTAATACTATGCTTTTGCTTAGATGAAATTTAATAAAGATGGAGCCGCATTTAAAATATGAAACATTTTATAACAGTTCTGTTAACTAAACTACTAACTTTTATTAATATTGAAGTAGGCAGATCATACTGAAAACAATAATTAATTTTTTTTTGTCTTTTTCTTTAATGATTTGAACTATTGAATTTTTAATGTATAGGTTTTTAAATGTAGGTACTTGAAATTCTTCAAAAAGGCGATCAGTTGGGTAGTCTGAAGGTTTTTTCAATATAATTTTAATAATCAACCTTTGTACAATTCCTATTGGAATAAGGTTAGATTTATATGCGGATCCCCAACTAATGATATTTAACATTGCAATGAAGCGTAATAATAATAAATGGATAACTTTTATAGCGCCGTTTTTGTGGGAAAATCACCTCAAGGGCGCTTTACAAATTAATAGCAATAAGTGTTTTTTTTTTATTATTTCAAATATATAATTTATACAGGGCCGGTTCCACGACATCCCGCGCCTATGCAATAAGTATCGATTTCCCCCCCCCAAATTTCAAACAATTGATGTGGTTAGCTGTGTGCGGTGTGCGGTGTGCGGTGTGCGGTGTGCGGTGTGCGGTGTGCAGTGTGCATTGTGCGGTGTGCGGTGTGCGGTGAGCGGTGTGCGGTGTGCGGTGTGCGGTGTGCGGTGTGCGGTGTGCGGTGTGCGGTGTGCGGTGTGCGGTGTGCGGTGTGCGGTGTGCGGTGTGCGGTGTGCGGTGTGCGGTGTGCGATGTTCGGTGTGCGGTGTACGGTGTGCGGTGTGCGGTGTGCGGTGTCGGTGTGCGGTGTGCGGTGTGCAATGTGCGGTGTGCGGTGTGCGGTGTGCGGTGTCCGGTGTGCAGTGTGCGGTGTGCGGTGTGCGGTGTGCGGTGTGCGGTGTGCGGTGCCGGTGTGCGGTGGCGGTGTGCGGTGTGCGGTGTGCGGTGTGCGGTGTGCGGTGTGCGGTGTGCGGTGTGCGGTGTGCGGTGTGCGGTGTGCGGTGTGCGGTGTGCGGTGTGCAGTGCGGTGTGCGGTGTGCGGTGTGCGGTGTGCAGTGCGGTGTGCGGTGTGGTGTGTGGTGTACGGTGTGCAGGTGTGCGGTGTGCAGTGTGCAGTGTGCGGTGCAGTGCGGTGTGCGGTGTGCGGTGTGCGGTGTGCGGTGTGCGGTGTGCGGTGTGCGGTGTGCGGTGTGCGGTGTGCGGTGTGCGGTGTGCGGTGAGCGGTGTGCGGTGAGCGGAGTTCAGTTTGCGGTATGCGGCGTGCATTGCGTGGTGTGCCGAGCAAACTCTAATTTTTCAAACTTTTGATAAAATCGATCAAACCTTTTTAAATATTGCAGTAAATATTGTATCTGTCAACGCAGTATTTATTTCCAAGAATCATGATTACCTAGCAGCACACTGACTTGTAATAAAAATTTAGGGTAGAATAACATTCTTTAATTAACCTTGATCGATGTATTATTGACGAATTATTTAATTCTGCATAACAAATAAATGAACCGACACATCTTTTATCGGCTTTCCTGAACATTTGCAAAATATGTTGACGCAGTTAAACAATCCCGTAATGTTGCCTTACAACATGTTTCTGGACATCGCGCATTATAAGTACCCAACCTATGTACGCTTTACTGAAAAATACCACACCTTGACAACTATGTATTTGCAGGCGGCTAGAAGAGGAACTAAGGACGGAATGTTTTTTTGCTTTTTGACAATCAAAATACTATCATTTGGATTTCAAACTTTTTTTTTCATGATTTAAAACGTTATTACAAAACATTATTTTCAAAGTTTTTCCATTCAGGAACTTCGAAAACTTATAAACAGTCTTGTATTCTAATTTTAATTTACCTTGTGTTAGGTATTGCTGAAAGAATTACTTAAAAGAAGATATCTTTTTTATTGGTTACTGTATTTTAATTAAATTTTATATTTACATTCATGACGTGGAATTAAATAATGTATGCATTTTAATGTTTTCATAAATATTATTATTTTTAAAACTCAAATACCATCGACTGCCAAAATACCTTTCTTAGGCTAACACCAAAATAATGTTAGTATTTAACGATAGCTAGAATCTTCCCAGAAATTTACTATCCGAATCAGACTGACAATAAGATAAAGGTTGAGTAGAAGGGATTCCGCAACCATAACTACTACTTCTCAAACTTCCTCTTTCTCATCTCCTTACCCTCCCACTACCTTCAGCCTCACGATATACCCCAATTGGGGATGCCATAGTTTCACTGGCTCTAGACGGTTGGGAGCAGATTGTAATCTTGTGCGATATTCATTATAAAAAAATATAAAATACCCCATCAGATGTAGTTTATTACATACTGCTTTCCTTAACGTATTTTGTTAATGATTCTTTAAATTTAATTTATAATAACTTATTTAAATAAACCTTGAATAACACATTGGATGATAATACATATTTAAAAAGATGAAAAAACAAATCACTCGTTCTTTCTGTGTAAAATTTTCAAAATAACCTCAAACTTAAATAAGTTGGTATCTGTTACTTACGTGAAAACGTGGTTCATGATTACAAATTGAAATAAAGTCTACTTCTAAACTCAGACCAACGTGAGATCTTCTAAGTGTGTCAGGAAATTAACAGATGGCTCTTTCACAGACGATTCTATAATAATTTAGAGCCGAAATGATGTGTAGGTATATTTCGCATAGTACATACGAGTATAGGTATATATTTCGTAAATTATTATTTTGAATTTTTTTCTCACTAATTAGAATGAAATTGTTATTTCGACAAAGAATATGTTATTATTTTTTAAATAATAATCCCAACGTCAGAAATGCTTACCTAGTAGGTATTTCAGTAATAAGGAGTGGGTTTGAGTTGGTGTCAATGCAATTTTATGGGAGGGGCTAAACATTTTCAACCTTTTCCGAGAACCTACTTAAATATACCGTTTGTAAAATCCTAAATAAGGACGCACTGTATAGAAAAAGAAGATGAAGGTGATGAATTAGTATTCGAGATTTAGCTTCAACATTATGTTGAATCGCCTTATAGGGACAGTTTGAATATAAAATTCTCCATTAAAACGAAGTTAAAGACATATTCCCCAACACGCAGGATTTGAAAATAGTGTTTATTTTTTAATCAATAGCGGGTTCAGGATACTTTGAGAAAAATCTCATTTTTTTATTACTTAACCGATTTAATTTCAAGATATTTTGCAAAATACACTATTGTATCTATGTTAGAAAGAAAGAACGGAATGAGTAAGAAAGTTCAAGTTAGAAAACAAAATTAGGATGTAAAATTGTTAAAAATTAAATTACAAAATGAGATAATAATATAATGTGCAATTATTTTTTGAAAAAGCACGTATGACATGATTAAATACAAAAAACAAAATTCCTTAATTTTGTTTTTGTTCTCCCGAAAACCTGCGTTTTTTTACTCAGTCCGTTCTTCCTTTACCCCATAGATATTATTCTCATGCTTTCGAGTGCTTATTTTATTGCGTGTTATTTTTTTTTTCTATGATTAAAAAGTATTATACTCTCCTTTCTTCATTCAAAATAATTTATTCAAAAAATTATAATTTTATACAAATTGAGATTAACATAAAATATATACATTTTTAGAAGATTTTGATGGGATCGTAGAGGAGTGGCTTGAGATTTACTTATAGCTGGACACTAGAAAAATAAACAAGAGTTATTAGTAAACATAAATAAATAAATGAAATCAAAATCCAAATGGTTAATTTATGACAGGAGTCGTTTTTCTATCGATTTTTTAAATACAATTCACTGAAGGTGTGCGTGTACAGGACATGTTGTAGCTTCATTATTAACATTATTTTCACTAAATGTTAATTGCAAACAATAAAACAAATGTAAAAATATTTTAAAACGTTCATTACTTTTACATGAACTTGCATTGTGTTTACTTGAGCAAGCTTAGGTTTTATAGGATAATTGCTTGCAATGCGTTAGCAAAATTTTAACATGTTTATACTCGTATGTTTTAATGATTTCAATTTGTTTTCGTGAAAGGTGTAATTTACTTCTTTTATATATAGCTGGTTTCAAAATTGTATTTGGAATAGTGAAGTACATTGCGCGATTAAATATTAATAATTTTACAGAATTCTTTTGTATATTAACTTCGTTTTAGAGTGAAAAATGCTCTCAGTATCGCCTTTTTTAAATACCACCATTCAGAATCAAATCGTTGCATCTCTTAAAAATTCTTTACTTTTGTTTAATGACCAGATATTAATAGCAAAACACTTCTCAACCTTCCATTTGCCCATCCCCTTCCCTTCCCTATTCTCGTCAGCCTTAAACCATTCCCCAAAGAGAGATACTATAGTTTCACTTGTACACAAAGTAGTCAAGTCAAATGAAAAATTGACGAATAATTCTTGAAACAAATGAAGGTTTATCTTTTTAAACGTAATAGGTATAGACTAGATATACTTGTCTTTTTAATTTGAATTTTAAATAAGTGTGGTCATATTTATAGAAAATACGAGTACGAGATAAAATGTAACAGTGAGTAGTAACTTACGATGGGCGGTATCCGTTTTCATCAGCGGTGTACTTGACGTTGACGGTCTTTCCGTCGGGGGAGGTGTAGGAGTAAGTTCCCTCGATGACCACAGGCTTCTCTTCTCCGACCACCTTGGGGGATCCTAGGGCGCGGGCTGAGATTCCGTTGGCAGTGTCGTAACTGAAAGGAGAATTGATATTTTTTTATAATATGCTCCTGCCACCGAGTAATTGTTTGTTATCTCTCCTTTTAGGGATATTAACAGTGCATATACGCCTTTACTAATGTTTTTGGGTAATGGCTCGGGGCGGTTGCCTAATTAAAACAGAGGAGAGACTGACTAAAAACTCTATTTTAACGTTTCTGAAAAGCGTGTTCTAATGTCTACATTAATACAAATATGTTTTCCTCTAACTGAAATGTTCAGGATGTCTGGCCACCAATCTGACAAAATGTGTGAGCGTGTGATCTTCGGGCGCATTCAAAACATCATGCACTTTTCATAAATTGAATACTGGAATTAATTAAGGCTCTAAGTGCCAAAAAATTAACAACTTTTTTTTTTACAGAATCGTATTTTATGATGGAAATAAAATACGATTCTTTAAAAAAAACCAGTTTTTATTTTTTTGGTACTTAGAGCCTTAATTAATTCCAGTATTCAATTGTGAATACCACTAGCGTTACTACTGGTTTAAATCGAGATTTGGATTGAAAAATATGAAACCGACAATATTTTTGTCTTATTTTTTTCAAATGAAATTGATATTTCAAAGATCTATAACTCATGATCGATACAAAGTGATGAGATTAAAATAGTTGAGTTGATGTAAAAGTTTAAGGCAAATAAATTTATTTAAATTTCATCCAGCCAGATCTCACCAATCGAGAATTGTTGCTATTTAGAAAACAGATTAGATAATGTCTTACGAATATTGGAAGTTGCCTTCGGGGTCGAGGTTCTGCTCTTGGTTGGTGATAGCGGCGGTCTTCTCCTCGACACCCCTGCGCTGGTGGTGGTGAACGTGCTCGGCATTGGAAAGGGCAACCACTGCTCCCACGAGGACGAAGAATACCTGGAAGGATAACGTTTTGATGAGCTTTTGTGGAGAGGAGTCTGGAATATCATTATCAGCTCAAAACTAATGTAGGATTGACATGATTACTTGGTACAAGCCTGGCGCCTTTAAACTAGTGATGGTGATACGTTTAATGCCTGTAATAACGTGCTGACCACAAGTTTAACATCTAAAATAACGTGGTTTACAAATTTTGCGCCAGCTATAACGTAATAGTCATAAACCATCATTAATTATGATTATGAAAAAAATGATCGAAATGCAGACCACCTTGAATATAAAATGTTTGTACATGTTTATTTTAGTACTTCGTAATCTGGAGGTGGCGACCCCCCCAAACGTTAATTTATGTATTTATTTTTTTTTAATTCTGTTTTTGATTGTTTGTATTATTGTGCATTTAATGGCTTCCTTTTATTTTATTTGAACATAAATATGTGCATGGCTAAATTTGTAGCTCAATGAGAATTAATTAACGTTATAGCAAATAAATCTCACGGAGTGAAATTAATGGAAGATATTTTAAATGCAGTAAAATATATTATGTGTTTTCACGTACACGCGAGTTAAGTAGATAAACGACAATTTTCAAAAAATAGAGGAAACTTATAAAACAAAACACGTTATAAATTTTAAAGCACTGTTAGTCACTAAAAACTAAAAAAAAATGGGGGGTCAGAAAATTAAGTTTGAAAAGTACTAACATATTTGTTTATTTTTATTCAAAATAACTACACTTTACTTTACGTGGTTTTTAACAATAAATTCAAGATTCTTACTTTAAGTCATTGCACGTTTTCCAAATACTTCATTACGCAACTCAAAATTACTTTTCTTCGATAAAAACGTCAATAATTTTGTCTTTGTAAGAGTTAGAAACCACTTTGTTAAGTGCACTACAAGTGATAATGTACTAAACAAACTAAATACCACAATTTACCATTTGAATAGTTGAATTAGGCACAAACGACAAATAAATTGAAGATTTGCGAACTATTTCATTGCATTGGTTTGCAATAATACTTATCATCAATTATGTGCTATTATGAAAACCAACTTTTTATTTATTTAAATCGATAGTGAACAGATTTTAATAAATATAAGAGGTTTTTTTTGAGCCTCCTTCAATTTACATTTTCCCCAAAATAAAATTTCTTGAATGAATATTTTTATAAATCTGTGACCTGCATATTCAAAGCTTTAACATACCGGGTAGGATAATATTATGAAAATCAACTGATTTTTATTTGAACTAATGTTGAGCAGACTAAGATGTATTACTTTAAGCACCATTGGATTTCAAATTTTAAATTTCTTCATTTTTTTATTTATCAAAAAGCCACCCAAATTTTTACACTTTTTAAACACCAGATAGGTTATAAAGATACCATGGTTCTTATAAAAACATGATTTATATAGTTTTCATGTATAGGTTAAACATATATTAATACACTACGATCATGTAAGAGAATAACTGAAGAATGATTATTACCAGGAATTTCATGTTGATACTGACTTGTTCACTTGTCTGTACTGAATGATACAAAATTATCTACTTTGGATCTTTTTATACCATACAAACTCAAAACGTTTTGTCTTTTTTATGACTTATTCTCAAACAGGTTGTACAATATTTTAATAAGTTATTAATAACGAATTGCAAATCATCTGTAAATGAGCTTCTAACTGAACAAAAGACGTAAAAAATTTGGCCTCCGCGCATCGACATAAGATTGTTGTTGATATTCATAGTGAATGAGCAAATACAACCTACGTACATATGCGTACAAACAGAGATTTGCCATAAACTAGATAAGCTCTCTAAACATTTGTTGCTATTATTTACTAGAAAAGCTCTCTGGTACATACTAGATATATTGGTGTAATGAACAGAACGCTTTGTATGAGATGACTAATATACCATTGACTTCTAGATTTCCGACCATGATTACAAGCAGTATATAATGACGACATGGGTGTGCAGTCCATAGGGGCTATAATTCAGTGTTTATCCCTAGAAAGGAAAAATTGAAAGTATTTTTCCTATACGCTCCTGAATATGGAAATTTATACCTTGATCAGATGATATGGATAATTCAGATTATAATATGACAATAATATATATATATTTGTCATATCATAATCGCTATAAAACATACATACGCTATAAAACAAAGGCAATTTTTCCAACACTAAATACATAGGCTCTATAAAGATATAATGCCTTTATTCATTTTTGTGGTAGCAAGTGGAAAGCTCAAAGACTTTTATTGAAATATCTAATGGACCTCAATGTTTTTAAACGCCGTTGCTTTACTGATGACTTACAAACTAATTAATTCTGGATACATTTTCCAAGATCATTGTATTTTAGGGTGAAAATTTCGAATATGCCCGACGCACGTCGCAAAGTTTTGGCCATAATTTACAAAACCAAGCAAAATAATCCAAGTCGAATTTAATTTTATATTACATATTTCAAATTTAAGCTTCACAGGGCAGTGGAAAAAGTCTTTCCGTAGTCCTTTGGAAAAAGGGCGAATTCTTTATTTGCAGAAGAAAAATATTTTCGAACATAAGTAGGTGGTCTGTAAACATTGATTTGATGACTTGTAGATTGATTATTTATGTCCATATAACTACGATACAGACTCGATAAATGAGCAAAAATATGGGACAACATTGACTCCGAGAGATAAATCGGGAGGAGCTCTTACAGCAGTTATTTGATTAAAATTTCAACTTGACTTTTTGAAAGGGGGTCATTATTTTGCGGCAATGGCCAATCTTGTACTTCTAATACAACTATTCTATAGGAGTATGTAAAGGTGGGCCCATAGGTACTGGTTCCACAGCATCAGAACACGAAACTAAGCAACATAATGAGCCTCACGATTAACATCTACAATAACATCATTAGGTACCTATCTATTAACTATTATGCCATAATGATTTAACCATCTGTTTTTTTTTTTAATAACTGTAATTAGGGCCGGCCAATGTCAACCACAGTTAGCCATAGAAATAATACTTTCTCAATGATTGTTTACAAATTGTAAATATTACCAAATCTTCGAGGTCAAATATCTTGTTAAATATTATCTTTTGAGAAAAACACGAAGAAAAGCATTAAATACAACCAAAAGTGACAGGTATTTTCAAATGATTCTATTATACTCCAAAAAAATAGAAATAATGAAATTCTAAGTAAAGGGCAAAAATCGTATTTTCGCCTTCAAAATCCGGCTTTTATTCCTTTTTTAAATATGTCATGTAAATTTAAATTAAGTGTTTGTTATGTGTTGGTTTAATTTTGTATTAATTCTATTCTGGTATTGTAGTTTTTAAGGTTTTTAATTGGTTGATGGTTTATCTTTTTTGTATTTTTCTTGCAATGTGGGTATAATGTAAAACCAGAGGTAACTGTAGTTATTGTTGCAACTATTGACGAACTATTAACTATTTACATTTTAAAACTATGTTTTTCAAATAAAATGTATTTTAATATTCAATTCTTTATTGAGTGAACCTTACATTTCGAAAAATGTTACAAAGTATTTGTCACCTCCCTAAATATTATAGGTATACCTTTATACGTAAATGTATATTATCCAAGTGATGGAAAAAAAATGAGGATTAAAAATAAACAAATGGAGGAAGATTTTGAGTACCTGGCTATTCAGATCGATAGTAGGTATTCATTTTGATTTAAGTCAAAACCTTGAGATCATAGAGTTTTTTTCACATATTCTATACATTAATATATCATCTATCTTTACCCATCTCAGAATAAACATTTCCCAGTGAGGCGGGAAACAAAATTATAATACGTTAAAAATACTTAATTAACGCCCGTGCTGCAATGACGTAGAAGACATATTTATTGGTGAATTTGATAGGGCAAATCAATTCTTTCCTCTACAATCGAATTTTTGACCACTTGCCCCAGTAGTCCAATAAATTACAGTGACAATCATTATGTTCGCAAGTTACGTAGTTAAAAGTTCGTGACGACTTGGTACCGGCGACCGGCGCTCTAGATGTGGGACATTCTATTACATCAATAGTCAATTAAGTTGGTTGTGATTTATCATTATTATCTGCGAAGAATATGTAAATATTACCATAGTGAACGTTCTCATAGCTAATTTATAAACCTTCACATTAAAGGGCTACTTCTTCTTCTTTTAGGTGCTGATCTGGTGTGCTATACTTAGAGCTTGACAGCTTGCCACATGACTGAACAAGTCACTCAAAGCAAGTAGCTTGGAAATAATCATCGATGTCAAGTTCCTTTGTGATCGAGGCTCCAATTTATATTTTCTTAAGGTGCTGTTCGGGGTTAAAGGAACTCAGTTTCAGCACTAATTTGTATATCAAAATAATCATGTAGACATTGATGAAAATTCCTAACAATCTTTTTTTTAACATTTTTTTTTATTACTTTTAAAACTTTTCAGTCGACTCATTTTCTACAAGATTTATAAAACAGACCTTACCACTAAGTAAATATAAGTTGTAAGTTTATAAGTATTGTAATTTTTAAGTTGTACTTTATAAGTTGTGTTGAAAGGGAGCGATTCCTTACCTGCTGTAAGTTGAACCCAAACCATCTGACTGCTAGCCGAGCGCTCTATCCACCGAGCTATCTACTACCATAATATCACGAAGCGCACACTAAACGAAGAAATGTATGATTGAAAAATAGAGAATTGTTCGTAGAGCCTGTGTAAGAAATGTACCCTGGAGCGTGCAATCAAAAGATCTGATAATGTTTATGTTCCCCTAATTAAATGGTATTCCTTGGACTCTTAGAAAGTCTCTTTGGATAGCACTTCTTTGTTGACAAAACGGGTTATTAAAAAAAAACAATAATTAAAAAAAACACCCTTTTTATATAACGTTAAAAATAAACAGATAGCATTAAGGATCAGCACTCAAAAATGACGCTAAACGTTACTTTCTAGCAATCTAATACAAGCAATACTACAAATTATTTATGTGTAAATTTTCTATGGGCAGTTAGAAAAATGTCTGAGGTTTACAATGAATACATTTTTTTAACAATAATATTTTTAATTCTATGAAAAACATACTAAAATGTCAGTAAAAAGTACAGTTTGAAAACCAGCAAAAGGCATTTTTTAACATTTTACCTAAAATTCCAGTATGCATTTCACAAAGAATTTAAAAGATTGCTGTTTAAGAATTGTATTTACTGGAAACCTTGGACATTTCTCTACTACCCGTATAGAATTGACAGATGAATCCTTTGTAGTATTGCTTGTACTAGAAAGCCAAAAAGTGTGTATTTTTGGGTGCTGACCCTTAAATATAAGCCTTTATGTTATCTTTTTTAAATAAACAAAATTTTAAGAATATGCAATCAGTAGATACTCTCAGTATCATCCTTGCGAAAGACCATTCAAAAACGAAAAGTTGCTAGAAATGGCTTTACACGTGTTTGGTGACCAGATCTAAAGAGCCAGGTACTTCCCAACCTTCCTCTTTTCAATTTCCTTTCCCTCTCCACTAGCTTCAGCCTAATAACATACCCCGATTGGGGATTCCATAGTACAATCGGATCTAGACGGTTGGGAACAGTTGGAACTCTTTTACAGTATTCTCTTTTTTAATCTTTTTCACAAACCATAAAATATTTAATAACCATTTGATAAAATAATTATCATATATTATTTTAATATTTCTAAATTATTATGGCATTATTATTTATATTATAATAATATGATATTATCATGGTTTATCATTTTATTAATTTATTATGATTATGGATAACATCGTTATTCAAATCCAAATTAATAACAACAACGTCTAAAAATAACTCACCTATAGTATGTTTTCTTATATAAAATAAATTGATATAAACATTTATTTTTTTACTCATGCACATAAATCATTTGTTCCTATTGCGCAGTGCCATAAAAGTCACAATACAAATATTATTTAATGAAATGAAAAAATAACTTTGTATAAGACCACAGATTTTTAATTATTTTGTGAAGTTTTCAATTTTGCCATACTACCCTGAAGTTGTCATGGTTATGTGCTGATCAAAATGGTAAAGTGGGTGGAGCTTTACACGTTTGCAGGTTTGTTTCCTATTTCATTTTTTATAAAGGTTTACTGACGACGATCGATCGTAACCAGAAGTAATGAGAAATCGTTAACACCACACCCACTCAGTCGTGGCTGATCGGGCGAACTATTTCGAAGGTTGAGCAAGCATTGTATTAGTATGCGGAATCTTCGTGATGGTAGAGTAATAAACCTCGGAAATAATTGGGTTTTCTAAAATAAACTATTAGCCATTTCACCAACCGCTGTTTAAAAAAGCTGTGAAGACTGGATATTGAAGATTAGTTGTTTGTGTGATCGTCAATATGATCTTTTTCAAATGGGTAAGTCTTAAATAAAGATTATTATCGTACGTCAATATTTAGCAAAGTTAAGCCATCCTACAGGTCACAAAAGAATAATACAGGATTTGGAAGAATGTAAATTGTCAAATAACTAAAAATATACCAAACGTTTTCTAAAAAAAACCGAAAAGAATAATTATGTGCGGATCCGTGTAACAGTGCCAAAATTTCAAAAACAGGTCAGAGAGTCAATATTTTGAATGAAGATAGACACAATGAGAACGAAATCGACCGACAGTAGGAAAAATAATGAAGTTTTATTGTATGTGGGTGCGTAATAATAATAATATATTTTTAAAATTATTTAGATATTTTTTCGCCATTTTTGTCAAAAATTACCCAACATACGCTTTACAATAATAATACAGTTATCAGGTTCTATCGTACTATCCTTGTTATATTTCTGTTAAATTTGATTCATCTTGTTTGTTTCTTTGTAATATTATTCCTTTTCTCACTCTAAGTGTCCTGATGAATAAGGGTCCTCTACCCTTCACGGTCCAGCGCTGTATGGAGAGCCACAGACACTTGTGATATCTTATCACTCCAACACATCTTCCTCTTCTGCTTCTTCCGCCTTCCACTTCACCAGTGACGATAAGTTTCTATTTATGAATTTCTAGTCCAAAATATCTTAGGATACGTTGTAGCCAGACAGTTGATAGGCTAATGTGGATGCCTAGCTCTTCAAGAATAGATATGTTAGTGCGCCTGGCTGTACATGGATTTTTTTTATTTTTATTTTTCAGCTTAACATTTCGAGAGCGCCTTTCCGTATCCTTTCACTGGCTCTAATTGTTAGAGATGGTCGATATTCCTGTCCCAGTTAAAAGGAACCGGTTCCTAGCCGATCACTGGAACCGTCGATATTATTTCTCCGAGGAACCGGTTCCAAGTTTTTGCTAGTAAAAATATCAATATCCTTAGTCCTTTCTTTTCGTGTCTTTTTTGGCGAGGAACCAGTTCCAGTTCTTTTCGTTTTTAAATCTCTACCGACTAGTAGTTTTTTCTTGACGAGGAACTTTTGTCGATTTGTTAGTAGAACTTTTCTGGCACCAGGAACCGGTTCCAAAAAGAACTGGATAAATAACCGGTTCCTCGCCGGTCACCGGTAACTGGAACCGCAGGTAGACTCAATTCTGAAATCGACCATCTCTACTAATTGTTCACAACGTACAGAAATATGAAGAAAATCAGCGTCCGGACAAGTCTCATCTTGGTCGCCTCATATTTATTCCTTCAGATGTAAGTATATTGTAATAGCCTTATGGACGTTTCTACAACATAATAATACATAAATTAAAGAGGAATTATAAAACGATTTACATTAGTAGGGTAGCAGGAATGCGGGAAAGGATTAACAACTCCAGAAATAACCTCATCATGGAATCCCGTCAGATCCCGAACTCAAGCATAGAAGCGCATTGGAGTAAATTATTGGCCCCATCAATCTTAACGCTGCCAGGATGGACTCCCTCTTGATGGCGTTTTGTAGAAATGAGGCCTAATATACTCCATTAATATTTTCTTACTTACATTCTTTATTTATTTTTTATTTTTTTATTATTATTTTATTTTCATATATTTTTTATTTTATTATTTACTTATTTATTTATTTCTTATGAATTTCTGTTCATTATTATTTTGTTACTATTATTATTACAATGTATTGATATCAATTATGGAAGGTATTGCATTGCACTACTCCTGCATACCTTCCGGAATAAAACTTTTATTATTATTATTATTATATTATTAAAATTTGCATTAAAACCGATAATTTAAACATTTCAATAAATACAAGTTAATCTTAATCGCTATTGAATTAGCGATAATGCTATAATAATATTATCAAATCCTTCTCACTCCATATGAAGGTAATAAATCAGATGAAAGACGATACTTTTATATTTATTTTAAAATGTACAGTACCTATACAATGATACACGTTTCGTGTTCACATGCAAACAACAACACATTATTCAAGATATTCTGCAATGTTATTGAATGGGGAAAAAAATATTAATTTGTAGCCAAAGAAATGCCAGGGAGGTAGCAGCTCCACCTTCCGGGGCAAGCCGAATATTACGAATTATTATTAACTTTACGGATGTTTTATGGGTCGTCGAACAACGCAGGAACCCATATTTTATCAAAACACAAATCTTGCAATAAATAAAACAATGCATTTAATAACTAACTATCTAAGTAACCATCACGATGAATCCCTGCAGAGGTAGATAGAGAAAATGGAACGCCATACAACTCTGTCTTGAAACACACTCCTTGTTTCATTCACATTCATACATCGTATCATACATGTGTTATTATGACTCTTGACGTGGCCCGACTCAAGTATTATTTGATTCACTTGATCATGACGTCCCTCGGACATCCCCGACTTATTCTACTATTCACTTTCGCGTCGTATATTCTTTTCACACCCCTTCCATCGTTCATTTGTTCTACATGCCCAAACAATCAAAGCGTCCCTTTCTTAATTCTATTCATTACACTTACATCAGCCTTGTATTTTTTTTGAATGTCCACATTTTTAACACGGTCATACATGGTTTTACCGCACATATGCTTTAGGGATCTCATTTCTTCAGCATTCAGTCCACTTTCATCCTTTATCTGCCAGTTCCATGCCTCACTGCTATACATCAGGGTTGGTATAAGCACTCCATTGTGAACTACTAGGTTCTTTGGACATGTTTTATTTGCGCCAACAGCGTTCAGTCCTCCACTAATGGAGTTTCCTGCATTTACTCATCTTTCATCAGCCTTTCCATCTTTCGTAAACATACTTACTAAATACACAAACTCATCCACTTGCTTCAAGCATTCATCGTTCATAACTATATTGCACGCTATTCTCGTACTCTCTTTCAAACACCATGACATGCACCTGCATTTAATGATCTGGTAAAGGTCACCTGGGCAGATGATACGCTACTGTATGGTACATTAATATTAAATTTTGTTTCTTAAAATAAATTATTAATCAATAAATAATAAATATTTAATAATTAAATTTTTAAAAGTATGTAGATGGTTGCGCACCAGATGTGTACCATATACACATACACATCTGGTGCGCAACCATCTACATACACCAATAAATCAAGGGTAATGAGCACGTTGTAAAGTACTTGGAAGAACCAAAGTATCAAAACTAGAGCTGCAAAGAGAAGGTTAGGGATGTATTATTCTGTGTACGCAAGGAAGAACGGAATGAGTCAATAAACGCAGATATTCAAGAGAGCCAAAACCAAATTTTGGAATTTCGTTTTCTGTGTGTAATCATGTCATTTGTCACATAATCTTTTTCAAAAAATAATAGCACATTATTTTATTTTCTGACACATCTTATTTTTTTCTTGATAGATATCTATCTAAGGAACAATTCTGCATACTTAAATCTTTTTTTTACTCATTCTGTTCTTCCTTGCGCACACATATATAAGGAATGTGTGGAGTGTAGTTCGCGATCCCCTTTACCTGACCCATAAGTAATACGGTGTGATGGAAACGGTGTAGTAAGCAGGTGAAACAATACATCTTTTGATCGGCTTTTCATAAAGCATTTTACGATTCTATTGTTTCCGAGACAATTGGAAAAACAAAAACTAGGAAATGTTCTACTGCCCATATGGCACAGGCCACTAATAATGATTTGTAATAAAAAAAATACTTAAATAATAAATTTTCGTTATACACCAGTATGTGGTAGATATTTATAGTTTTCTGATGTGCATAACCTACGTGAACAAATTTCGACACGAAAATGAATAACCAAATCAAAAATAATTAAACACTTAAAAACCGCAGCAGATAAATTGAGGCATATTACTGCATCTGCGGGTTTTCGTGTCGGATTTATTATTCCTAGCGAATAAAGCAGCGGCAGATAACAGTCACCGCTCGCCGTTTGCCATTTGCCATTTCCAGTCTCCGACCTTCACATTTGCAGAGGACCACGTAACATCGCAGGCATCTGCCGCCGGAGCGCGATGCTCCGCGGGAATCGCTAATAACTCTACCGCAACACACACTCACGCCACTTTTTCAACTTTCAACTTTGCCAACACAATGGAAGCCACGGATCCGCTAAATCATTTGCAGCATTTTAAGTTGTTTGGCGTGTTATCGCTGTGCAGTTTCGTTGCATAGAAGTGTGACTTCCTGGTACAGTTGATACTATATCAATAAATAATTGGTGTCATCCAAAAACCGTTTGCAGGCATACGAAACATGAATATAATTTTTTTAAATGTACACTCTTAAATGTTAAATAATACCATATTTCATTTAATTTATTTGTTCTACTGCAGAGCTATATAATATATACAAAACATAATTATTTATTAAGAGTATATTTAATTTAATTCATATGGCTTATATTTGTTTTCTTGATTTTATTATGTTCATTTATTTATCTTTTTCTGGTGTTTTCTTTTAAATTATATTATCGTCTTTATTTTTTCAATGACAACCTTTAACGTTTATTTTATGGAGATGTATGGTATTAAAAAAATAGTATTATGGTAAAAATCTTTAAAAATAAAACTTCTACATCATTTCAAGAATTTATTCTAGAGATTTTTCTTTGGTTTTCCGGTCAGTGGTGACTCGTGACATGAGGGGTTATTCATTAATTATCACTTACAACACTGCCTCGTATTCCAGATATCTCAATAGAATATTATTCAAATAATATAAATTAATTAACATGTGAAATAATAGCTTAAATATGTGTATAATAGTTATTATGTAGCTTTAATTTCTAAATATTCACGAGTGAACTTACTATGAGTATACATAAAATTATTTTTTGATTTCTAGGATCTATATTTTCGTAATCTGGTGTATTTATTTAATAATACTTTATAAACATTTGATTAGGTGGTAGCAATTACAAATATGGGCTTATTGGTGTGTGGTATTTTTTCCGAAGAAGCCGAATATTAATTTATTGGGAAAAGATAAATAGTTTACGTTTTTACGCATTGTGTGAATACAATGTAGTTATGGAAATAAACATTATGTAAGTAAAAATAAATAACTTTTTAAAAATTAAGTAAGTCTTCAAGAAGGGAAAGGATAGGAGAGAAGTGAAGGTCGATGGAAATTATACATTATGCTGGTGGGAATATAAATAACCTTTTGTTTCAGCCTTGAATGTAGTATTTGAGAAAGCAACCCTCTACAAGCTCGTACAAATACCCTTTATCTTGTATGACGCTTTTTAAACATGTGTTGCTGAGGGATAAATTAATGGGTTAAAATAATCTGAAGAGGGGGTCGCAAACTTATGAATACACCTTTAAGATGGTTTTCATTAATATATTCATGGTTTTTAAAAATTACATAAATATAATTCATAAATGAACTTTAACTTGCCGGCATCGTGTTTATAAGTCATTACTGTTAGAATATATATTATTATAAATATATACCTTTGAATGTCTTTATGGGGTATTTTGAATTTAGAGTCTTTACTTTTATTTTCCCCAAAAATACCTCGGCTATAGTCATTTATATACACCACTAATGACCATATTGACATTTATGATTGAGAATATCCCCCTTTTTAAAACATATAAATATATAACATATAAATGTATGTATTATTTTCGTGTGCCTGCAAATCATCCTGTAATTGTATTGTTGGGAACCTGTTGTCAAGAACAGAGTTAGATGACAATACAGAATTACAACAACTGTACCAGGAAGACCTAATACGCGACAGATCAATAGACTTGCTTAAGAGTCAGCACTTAATAATGAAGCTAAACGCTACTTTGTAGCATTCTAATACAATCAATACTGCAAATGATTTATCTACATATTTTGTATTGGTAGTTAGAAAAATGTCTAAGGTTTCCAGTGAATACCATTTTTTTACTGTAATTCTTTAAATTCTGAAAAACATACTGAAATGACAGTAAAAGGTGCACTTTTAAAACTGGCAAAGACATTTTTGAACGTCATACCTAAAATTCCAGTATGCATTTCAAAAGGAATTTAAAAGATTACTGTTTAAGAATTGTATTTACTAGAAACCTTAGAATTGACATATAAATAATTTGCAGTTTTTCTTGTACTAGAAAGCCAAAAAGTGTGTACTTTTAGGTGCTGACCCTTAAGCCTCAGCACTCAAAATTGGCGCAAACGTCATTTTGTAGCTTTCTAATACAAGCAACAATACAAATGATTTATTTTTTCATTCTATACGTGTAGTTAGGAAAATATCTAAGGTTTCCAGTGAATACTATTTATAGACAGTCATCTTTTTTAATTCTTTGTGAAATTCATACTGAAATTTTAGGTGAAACGTTCAAAAATGCTTTCTTTGGTTTTCAAGCTGCAACCTTTACAGATATTTTAGTATGTTTTTCGAGGAATTTAAAAGATGATAGTTCAAAATAATTATTCACTGGGAACCTTATACACTTTCGTAACTACCCGTGTTAAATTTACAGATAAATCATTTGTAGTATTGCTTGTATTAGAAAGCTACAAAGTGACGTTTAACTTCAATTTTGAGTACTGAGGCGCACGTTTATTGATCTGTCGCATTCAAGATTGATGCGTTATTAAACTTTCAATGTTTGTGTTTTTTAAGTTCTGCTTTAAAAAAACAATACCACGTGTGTTGCCAGTAGTTTTTAAATCTGGTAACTAGACTTTTTTAACTAGAGTAATTTAAAGCTCTAACGACCAACGATACTGTATCATTGTCATGTGAATTTTATCTAGACGTTATAATGATATTGAATAATTTTGTAAATTAATAAATTATGTTTATTTATGATGGTAGAGCAAAAGTACCTTGACATGATATGGGAACGTGAAAAGAAAGATTAAATGAAGTCATACTACTTCAACTTTAATAGGTGGACAATGTGAATAATATTCTTCTTTGGATTTTACCTCGTGTCCTTACAAAAGCTTGACATAGGAATGGTAGTCTAGGAATGTTGACCGCATACTCATAATCATTTATTATATAATAAATTAAAGAAGATATCTGCTCAATAGTGTTGGATGTGTAAATAGGTATTCACATTTTCCAACCGCTGTTTTCTAACCCGCGTTTGTGTAGGCAAGTACCTGTAGGACATTTACTAGGTAGGCTATGTATACAAATTATAATTATTCTCACTTGTACCTTGCATAGTATAAATACACCAACTACTTTGTAAACCTTTGCAATTGTACGCGGTAATTTGTCCATTGAAGAAGTGCACAAAGTTTAATAATTGTGATGTTGTTTACGGTAAGGAAAATAATTTTCCGATTCTAACAACTCCCTTCAATGTTGAATAACTTGAGTTCAAACTTTACACAAGCCATGCGTTTGGAGAAAAGTGTAACTGGTTCAAAGATTTCACAAAACGGCTTTGCACAATTTAATGCATATTACTTTGCAATAAATGTGACAATAACACTTCGAACATTTATTGACCGTACACAGGCAAACGATGCAAAGTTTTTTAAATTCGGTAATTGTTTTCTTTATAAATGTATTAATAATATGAAAACGAAACATTCATACTCGCGAGTGAATTATAACCCCTGGTAATAAATACAATGCCTTTCATTTAGGCGGAATTTAGATTAGTATTATTTCTTTTTAAAATTTTCATAAACAATTGAGTATCGAACTGCAAAAACTCTTAGGGGTAATTTTCTTCTTAAACGACATTTAGAAAATAGCCTCATATTTACAAAAATAACATTTAAGGGAAAGATTTAAGGAATGTTCTGAAAAAATAATATACTTTTTTAAAAAATTGCAAATACTTTAGAAAGTTTTAAATTACCCGGAAATGAAAGTTATCCGTGTTATTCGTGTTTTCTGCTTCATTTTTATTTTTCAATATTGTGAAAATGGAATTATCTTTATGAATAATACGAGTATATCTGATTTTTGTAATCTTTTTAAATCTCCAGATAAGTTTGCATTGCTTAGAAAACTATCATTCCGTAGATTTTAAATGGCATTCGATTTTTTTTTTCTGGTATTTTAATGTAAAGGGGTTTTGATATGGATATTATCATTGAAGCGATTTTTTTTCTCTAATTTATTGCATTATTTTGCAGAACTATGCTTTAATGACATTTATTTCGGATTGTACGATCAGAATTTGTACTCCATTTTGTATTGAAATGCAAAATTCAAATTTTTATTATGTTAATAAACTTTTTTCTCTAAATATTTAGATTCAAATGTTTTCAAAACACAGAAAGATGACAATACACCTCCATGCATGAACATATAACTCTACCAATTTTAATCCGAACGGCAATTCCTTTGACTATTCACATAAATTAATATTATGCTAATTGTATGCAACGATTTCGATAAGTATTGTTTATTCGTCAGAAAACTATTTTGCATTCAATAAAATATTTATGCTGATTGTGTATGTTCCTTTTAGAAATGATTAATACCGGATAATCAATCAGTTCTTGAGAATACTCACGATCTCACGATATTCCATATTTGGCATTAAGGGATAGTATAATTGTTGTTTACAGTGACATAATTGATTATAACCTGCATTAATTGTGATAAAATACTTCCATTAGTGCTGTAATAAAGTATTTTACCGGTATACCATCGGGTACGTCAAATAGTTATGCGCTCGAAATGTGTTACTTCTTCGCATTGATGACTTGTGGATTGTTAAACTGATCGTTGTGGATCATTATCGGAAAATAAATGTTCAATATAATATATATATAATTTTCGTCAGTGAATATTAGGTAATTATTGATACATATTTTTATATTAGCTTTGTTATCAGGAACATTACGCCTAAAATCACGTTAAAACCATAAATAGTAATAATTATACCCACTAACAACACTTCACACCAGCTTATTTATCTTTGTTCCTTAGTTTTCATGACTTACAATTTAACTACAAGTACCGAAGGCTTTCGTTGATCACATGGTCACTGTTCTGGCAGAAAACATTAACATGTAAGAGTTAACATTTGCTGTCACATCAGGAACGATATTATGTAAAAACATATCCGTTGTAACTTCAAAATCTTTCTTATTAATGATGCGTATACATGAAAGGATATTTCGGAGCTCTCAGCGGCAGTAACATTTTTTTTATAAAATATCAATGACCAACCATCTGAATGTGGTTCAACGAGGGATATTTATATGAGTGGCGTAACTTTTAATGTATCGTTTTGAATTGCAGAAAGCCTTCTTCCTCTTTGCTGTGGTGGCTGCGGTGTCAGCTGCTCCTGCAGGAGACGAACCAATTGCCATCATCAGCCAAGAATCTAACATTGAGCCTGATGGAGGTTACCAATACAGGTATTATTTCACTATCTACAATATTTAAAATATTTTTTCCCTAAAAATGTCAATTATTATTTTTAGAATGTCCCAAAAGTGTCCAATCTAGGATTTTTGTGGATTTTAATAAAAATGTATTGATTTTCTAATTTGCGACACCTCTTTCTCATTAAAAAACATACATAAGTGGAAAGAGAGGATACAACAAAGCTCTTATCGACAAGAACATTCGTTTTTAAATATTATATAATAAAACCATAAAACGCGCCTCGCGTTTTGTAATCTTAAAAGTTGTCATCAAAACACTTTTTTTATGAAATATGTTTCAAAAATTTTAAGAGTTTAATTTTTTTTAAATCTCGGCTTTATCCGATTAATTACTAAAGTATAAATAATTTATTTTTATGATTAAGTTTGAAATCTTAATTTTAACATAGTTCATATGAATTAACCAAAAAATACTTTTATCTAACAAGCTACGAGACGGCGAATGGAATCAAGGGACAAGAGACCGGCACTTTAAAGAAGACCAGTGATCCCAAAGGCACCGACGTCGTCGTAGCCCAGGGCTCCTATTCGTACACGGCGCCAGATGGCACTGTCATCTCTCTCAATTACGTCGCCGATGATGAGCTGGGATTCGCACCTTCGGTAAATTATGGATGATAATCAATACATTGTTTTTAATGTTTTTTTTTATATCAACGGAACGCACCTCCAATTTCGAACTATTTTTTAAATTAAAAAACACACTACTTTATAATTGAATTGTACTTACAAGAGTACAAGGCGAAAGGGAATGATAATTTCCCCCATTGAGTAAAACAGACGGTTTGTAGGGTTGTAGAGCATGGCTATTCGAGTCTATTATATTATATATCTAACATATCTAAATACTTATCAAGTCATGTTTCGTTTCTGAAGTGTAATCTCACCAGGACTATATTGAAACTCTTCCACTCCGGAACTAAACGCAAACATGTTAGTTTGAGTGAAATTGTATCAATATTGCGGTATAAAACAAAAAGTAGTGTACTTGTACCGCTATAAAACAAAGCATAGCTCTTTGGTGCATAAAATTGCTGACCTGCTAAGGGATTGGCAGAGAAAATTAAATATCAAATAACGTACTTAATCTTCAACCATCGTAAAGCTTGTATTATTATGTAGCATAGTCTTATGTATAAATACATAATAGAGCAATCGAGATGAAACTACCATTAGTCCATGAATAATAATTTGTATTCGCAAAATGGCTGAAACATAAATATTTTTGTGGCAAATGTCTCGTTGATAAATAGGTTGAATTATAAACCGCATATACATGTACCTTTTTATTAATTTCCTCCATTCATTCATTCAAATACATGTAAAGATCTTACGAATACTAAACCATATTGAATATTTTATTTCATTATATCATACTAGCAGCATTCCAGAGAAACTTAATAAGGTAAAGGGTGATCTTATTATTAGGATGATACTAAAACTTACACATAACGCTCTTCAGTGTGTATACTCAGTGTACAAACAATTACGAATTATTAATAAAAATGCCTATTAACGGTGGACTTTATAAGTATAGCTGATCTTAAGCGGTTTGATGTTTTTTTAAATTAAAAATCTTTTACGGGTAATTGTTCCTTATTTTAATCAACCTTCTGAAGGATTATTTGTCCTTTGAAGAAGGGAACAGTTTTTAAATAAGTTAAGTAGTTCTTGATTCCGTTAGCATGTCTCTATCAAACCTGAACGAATGTGTAAAAATATATAAACGTGTGTGTGTATATGTAATAAGTGTATGTATAAACAACAACAAAAATGTTTTTTAATAATGCATTTATCTATGTTTCAGGGAGCCCATCTTCCCACCCTTCCCCCAATCCCACCAGCGATCCAGAAAGCCCTGGACTGGATTGCGTCTCAACCCCCAGCAAAAAACTAAGAAAAAGACCTGTCAACAACCCGTAACTCTAACCAAAAGATGAATACCCCGGCAATAATACAACCAATGAATGCGGAATCTACGGAAACGATATAATATTCATTATTTAAACAACTATTCTTTTTACCAAATTCGTTTGTCTATTTTTTAATAATATGAACATATATTTATATTAAATAAGGTAATTTTTCTTCTTTAATATTTATATTACTTATTTAACATTATACTTCGTGTACCTGTGGATGCAGTGCCATCTATGAATACCGTATGATAACGATTTTCGTTGAAGTGTGTGATCATTTTTCTGTTGTGAAGATCATCAACACTTAAATTATTAGGAATTACTTTATATTATTATTATTTAAAGAGCATTGAAAATATATTTATACAAAAGAATATAAGTATTATATAATGTTTTTATTTACCACTTTTCCCCCTAATAATATGAAGAATTTTCAATTGAGATCTTTCAAACAATAAATATCTCATCAATGTGGCTTGTTTTATTTTATTATATTCTACCACTTTTAACCAAATCCTTTATACATATCAAAAATATTTTTTCAGATGTATTGAGTGTGTTGTTTGTATCCTAGACCATTTCGTTAAAAAATAGCAATTAATTCAAATCTAATTCTAAAGGGAAATTATTAACATATAATTTCAAGGTTTTTTTCAATTGCTCAGATTAATTCTTTTATCACTGTATATAAGTTGATTAGTTTAATCTGTTGCATATCTTATGATCTCAGTATTTTTCTTTGCAATATTAATAAAAATAATTTGATGATTACTGGTTCGAATCCTATCCGAAACATATAATATGGACATGTTTTCAGCTTATTTCTTATTATGAAGAATAAATTGTTGGTCCTTACAAAAAATACCAAACTATCACCTGGCATTTGTTTAAAAATTGGTATTCGTAATCGCAAAATTAAAAATAATATTTGAGCATGATATCCTAACTTTGAATTTATCTAATGAAATGCCGTAATACGCATAATTTTATACAAACAATACATTGAGCTTAATCATTATGATCAATGTGTGTTTGCACCCAGTTGCCGCACAATTTTCCCCCATTTATCAATATTTTTACGACATTTATGAAGTTATTTTTTCTAAAATACATCAAAAATAGTAATCAACAGTACAACCCACATACAGGCCCAGCCCTGAGCCAAACGGCCCCTGGCGCAGGTAAAATTTTTTATGCCTTTTGTCAAAATCTAAGTTAAGACACCAAAATTTTCTTTTTTTTTACGTCTAATAAAATAGCTTACTGCGTAATGTGTAGTACTTATTTTTGCTATTTTCCACGTGGACCCAAGAGAATACACGAAAAGCATCACTTTTATAGAAACGTCATCACTGTTAAATGTTTTTTTTTTTGCAGGTTTCCCCTCTGAAAACATCTAAATATACATAGAAAATCGTATGTTTATACAACAAATGTTTCGACATGATACCCAACATAAACATACAAAAGTGTTTTTATATGTTTATTTAATAACAACAATTAGGTTGTTAAATAAACAAAAGAAAAAGAATAACAAACAAGTTAGATACAATGTGGTACATACATTTATTTTTTTTTTTTATATGAATACCGCACAAGAGTCTCAACTGCTCCCAACCGTCTAGAGCCAGTGAGACTATGGCATCCCCAAATGGGGTATGTTGTGAGGCTGAAGGTAGTGGGGATGGGAAGGAGATTAGGAAGAGGAAGGTTGGGAAGTACCTGGCTATTCAGATCTGGTCGCCAAACACGGCTAAAGCCATTTCAAGCAACGTTTCGATTCTGAATGGTGGTCTTTCACCAGGGCGATACTTAGAGTATCTACCACTCTGGAACGTGCCGCAAATATACTTTTTATTATTTTTATTTGAATTGAATGTGTTATGACACATATTAATTAAATAAAAGTTATTGGCGCACGCCGGGTTTGAACCCGCGACCTTTGGATTCGTAGCCGAGCGTCTTACCACTCGACCATGGAGGCCGTCATAACTTGTTATTGGCACCTGTGCTGATGAGATGCGGATTAGCATTGCCTGATGGATGCGACAGCTATATAGATTATAAGTTTCATTAAACTAAATTCGCAACGATTGCTCTTTTATTTGCACTGCTTGTTTCTGCAAAAAAAAAATTATTTTTAACACACAGGATCGAGTATAATACGAGAGGCGTGGGTTTTTATTCCGCGCTGTTCAATTCCCTTCCATGTAGGATTAAAAAATACATGTATAATAAAATCACACTTTTCCATGGTTTTAAATTATAGTTCTTGTGTCAATAATATAAAGGCGCTGGTTATGTATCTCTGTGTCATGGTGAAAAAAAATCGTTAGTATATTTGACTCCAACACTGTTATTTTTATTTCTTGGTCTTACATGAATTATTTTATAGTTGTACGCATCAAGTCAGGTAAAAAAGTCTTGTGTATAAATGCAGCGCGTCTTCAAATAAATTATAAAGTATGCTGAAAACTTTTTTTTTAAGAATTTTCCCAGAGTTACAACAATAAATTTAAAACTTTTTTTTTTCTTCTGAATGATGAAATAAAGACGAATCAAAAAAATAATCCATCAAAAGAAAAAAATGTTAAGAAAAATACCACTTAGCGGACAAAATGCGAGTCTTGGGGTTAGAATTGAGATGGCATTTTCTCGGGCGTTATGGGATCGAATAAAGCTGGATTCACACCAACGTCCAGATCCGCTCAGTGACGATATTGTTCCGCATGAGAGCTTATAGATATGGTATGAATATCGATCAAGGAGTATGTACCAAGACAAAGTTGTGTGGCAGTATATCCATCTGCCCACCCTTGTGATATTTAACTACTTAGTTAGTCAAATAATTGTTTTGAAGTGTAAAAATACTTACATCGCAGATTTTTTTTTATTAAAAACCATTTTCTTATCACTAAATAATATTTGTAATAATTATTAATTATAAAAAAAATTATTTAGTGATAAAAAAAATGGTTTTTAATAAAAAAAAATCTGCGATGTAAGTATTTTTACACTTCAAAACAATTATTTAACTATAAATAGAACACATACACTTTGTTTTTAACCACTTTTTATTTAATATTTTGTCTACCGGTTTCGGAAGTACCCTTCCATCATCAGGACAATATTAAATTAATCTGAAATACAAAATACTGAGATAAATATACATATTTAGGAGTTGGAAGGAGAAGGAGTAATTGAGGAGATTATGGAAATAACCGAGCGGTTTATTGGAAAAATATTTAGGATAGGACTATAAGATAAATTAATTTGATTGTTTAAAATATTGCATTTATTGTTTCATGATTTTCTAATTTCTAGTGCTTCTAAGTTATCTAATTTTATCCCTTTATTGCAACGGTGAAGAATTTTAACCCCTGTATCCCTATTAAAATCATGATTAGTAGTAATGAGGTGATTGGCGAACTCTGAAAAATTATTGTTTTTTAAGCATCTTAGATGTTCACTTATTCGAATATTCACACTGCGAGATGTCTTACCTATATAATATGAAGGACAATTATTACAAGAAATTTTATAAATGCCAGAATGACTTAATTTATTATCCCTATCTTTAGTATTTTTCAATAATATACCTATGCTATTATTTGTATAGAACGCGGGTTTAATGTGGGTAGGCAAATTTCGGGTACTAAGTGAAGAGAAGTTAGATATATATAAGATTCTACGCCATTGGAAGGAATTATTTAAAATATTGTTTTTACTTTTATATAAAAATGTATTAGTAGCAAGCAGCTTAAGTTTTTTATTTAAAAAAATTTTTATGAAGTCTATGGTATAACCATTATTCAAAGCTATTTGTTTATTTTTTTCTAATTCAATTGAGAAATTAATTGGTGATAGGGGAATCTGTACTAGCCTGTGTATCATTGAGTGATAAGCTGAATGTTTATGTGATACCGGGTGATTTGAAGTATTATGAATGGTGATATCCGTGAATGTTGGTTTACGATAAATGTTAAATTCGATTTTATTATTTACTGAAGATAGTGTTAAATCTAAGAAATTAATTGATGAATTATTACCTATTTCCAAAGTAAATTGTATGTTTTTACGGAAAGAATTTATTAAATGAAGGAATTTATTAAGTTGCCGCTCTGTTCCGGTCCAAATACAAAAAACATCACCTACATACCTTTTCCAAACAAGAACATTATCTAAAAGTGATGAAGAACAATTAAAAATCTTATTTTCTAGGTTATTCATAAAAATATCTGCCAATAGTGGGCTGGTTGGGGCACCCATGGGTAAACCTTCTTTTTGTTGGTAGATATAATTATTATATGAAAAATAGTTTTGCTTGAGACACATATTAAATAAACGAGAAAGGTCATTAATCATATATTTGTCTAGGTTAGAGGAATTTAACATATTTATAATTATTTCTTTATCTTAGAAGCACTAGAAATTAGAAAATCATTAAACAATAAATGCAATATTTTAAACAATCAAATTAATTTATCTTATAGTCCTATCCTAAATATTTTTCCAAAACCCCGCTCGGTTATTCCCATAATCTCCTCAATTACTCCTTCTCCTTCCAACTCCTAAATATGTATATTTATCTCAGTATTTTGTATTTCAGATTAATTTAATATTGTCCTGATGATGGAAGGGTACTTCCGAAACCGGTAGACAAAATATTAAATAAAAAGTGGTTAAAAACAAAGTGTATGTGTTCTATTTATAAATATGGCAAGCCACAAAGTTAATGCTTTTTACGAATATATAAATTATTTAACTAACTAAGTAGTTAAATATCACAAGGGTGGGATAATAGGTAATAATAATAATAATAATAAAGAAGGATATACTGCCACACTACTTTGTCTTGGCATTTACCCTTTGATTGATATTCATACCATATCAATAAGCTCTCATGCGGAACAATATCGTCACTGAGCGGATCTGGACGTTGGTGTGAATCTACCATAAAGCGACTTTTTAAAATTCTGTTAAAAATGACGATTAAATGATAAAATCATCCTAAAGTAACATTTGTTAAAATAAAATACCACTTTGTGGGCAAAATGCGAGCCTTGAGGTCGGAATTTAACAGAATTTTTAAAATTCTATTAAAAATGATGAACTAACGATGATTATCTTCAGATCTGATCACCAAATATGGCTCAATTCT